>BLFK01000490.1:3131313-3171292 GCA_014634185.1 Astreopora myriophthalma
GGGAGGAGGGGGAGGAGGGGGGAGGAGAGGGGAGGCGACTTGTTCAATTTCCAGTTGGTATTATATCCCGTAAGACAGGGAAAATAAATGCAGTGCTTATATATGAAAATACGGACTCTCAAATATTTTTAATCCCAGTAAAGTGAGCAGCTCAATCAGTTGCAGAGAGGACAACCAGTTGCAAGACCCGAACTGTAGCCATTAAAGATACAATCGTTATTGTAAAGTGCATAACTAGTGAACGTTACGATGTACAACTAAAATTTTGCAAGACTTCCATGCCGCTTTATTTACCCGGGTAATAAAGTGCTTTTTCGCTTGAGTGTCTCAAATAGTCTCGCGGTTGCGTAGCAACCGAACAAAAGTACCTCGCGCCACGTTCTTAGCCAATCAGAGGCAAAAACCAACCCAATCGCGACCTGGTAACACGCGTTTTCCCGCGCTTAGCGCCTGCAACGTGTACCTGCTTCGTGTTCTGATTGGTTCGCTTCAATGTCTGCTTCTGTTGTGATTGGTGAGAGAACTTACGTTAATTTTAGCATTACGATGCACGCTCAATTGAAAACAGCTTTTCAATTGACTCTGACCTTTCAAGAGTACCGAGCATTGTGGTTCGAACAAAGGTATCAGCCAATCACAAACAAAACTTGAGCCAAAATAAATTTTTACCAAACCAACAAATTACAAACAAAATCAATTTTTATCCAACAAATCAGTAAAAAGATTCTCAACCAATCACGAACAAGAACTTGAACCAAAATACGTTTTGGGTAATCAGTGGGCGTAGTTATGCAAAAACGAAGCTTGCTAAAGGGTGGAATGGTGTTGCAATAAAAATGGAACTAGTTAAGAAAATGTGAATCAATTCTTTCATTAGCACCGTTTATTACCCCTCTCTTAAAATCGCATGGCAATATGTTCAATGCGATCAATTTAAGGGAAAAGTACTAATGAAGTTGCATTTACAGCAGTTGTATACTTCGGATAATTGAACATGGTCATTTAAACAACCTCATTGAACAGCAAAGCACTAGCATGGCCTTTCTATCTTCAAGCATTGAACTTCTGTTAAACTTTTATTTTTGAGCTAAGTAGGCTGTCAGTCTTAAGAGAAAGTCTACATCTATCCCTGGACGTGAAGCGAGAGCTGTGGTGTGCTAAACGCAAACACCGTAAAGTTAATCGGGACTCAAGGTCATGCAAACAAGGACGGTTTTGCTTCGAGCTCAAGCTCAGCTCTCTGTTTTTCACTCCAGAATTATTAGCTAATGACTAAACAGCCGCGTGGCCTTTCATAACCTTATGACATGAGACCATTAGTTTTTTGTGCTAAATTTAGAGTGAAAGCGTGTATCCCCCAATATCTAAAACACTTAAAGTATTCTTTCTCTTAAATCCCTTTCAAGCCAAAACTCCGTTGAAGAAAGGACGACCAATTTTTATCAAGGCAAAATGCCCCCATTGTATATCTCAGGATATAGCCGCATGCTTCCCCACAAACTTTCCCTAATAATGCCTCCTTCCAGAATTCACAACACTGAAATAGACAATAACAAAATAAATTCTCCCCACATATCCCATATGGAATAAGGTTGAGAGGGAAGTAGGGGTAAAAATTGCTGTAGTTAATTGCGCATGTCTTTATTTAAAATTTCCAGTTCTCTTGGCTGAACTGATTAAACCATAGTAAGCTTCACGCCTTGTATTGAGCATCAGCGCAAATCCTCGTCCTCTGTTAATAGCACTGAGCAGGTTAATATGCGGCTGACACAGCTCTCTTAAGGCGCGATTCATTGACTCTGTTTAAAAAGAAAACAACTCAGTTGTTAATCGTCACCTCGTAAAGCGTGTACCGAAAAGCTTCAGCTGTAACGAAAAGCATTGACGTGTTTACTTACGGATGCCTGTCATCCACAGCTCCTCCAATAGTGGTGTCACTGGCGTGCATCTGGATTTAAGAGGAGGGAAAAGTTAAAAAAAAAAACTGACTTGTCTGAAATTCTCTTACTCTTACAGTCCTGTCATATGGCTGACACAATTTAAGATTTATGGGCGATTTTCATTTGACATTTGGACGGGTCTTAACACACTTCGAGGATAATGTATACTCCTCCAAAAGAATGTGAGGATAACGTATGGTCCTCCAAAAAATATGAGGGATTATCATACCGCCGTGCATGCAAACTGATCGGTCATGCCGGCCAGTGCTGACAAAGGAAAGCGCCTTATGTACGAGAAGGGTGTCTGCTGTCATGGCTACGTTCACTTCAGGGCCTGTATGCATTTAACTATAAGAAGGTAGTGTTTCTAAGAAAGCTGTCGTCCTCCGTCCATGAAATGTATAACACTTAACTTGCAAAATGCGCAAAATAGAAGAGCTCTGGGATCGAGACTGGGTACGCATTGGAGCAAAGAAGTTTGCGCACGTGCATTTGCTAAAAATCATAAAACAAAGTTTTAAACTCTAAAAAGCTGTTGTGTAAAACTTGCAGATTCACAGATGGGTGAGGCACATGACTTTGAATGGCCTTACGAAAGTAAATAAGGTAAGAGAGAATGTATGGACTGCTAGAGTAACCTGGAAAAGTTGAACGCGATTTAACTTACGCAAGCCGTTCATTTACCCTTTATTTTGTGAACGCCATTAAAAGTTACAAGAAACATCAAGGTTGACAAGCGTTGTGTGTTTCGAAAAGGCGTGTAAGAAAATAACAAAAGATTTTCCGGCTAAAGGTTTCTTCGCCGAACAATCAGACATCACTTACTTTCTTCGAATTCTTCTTAATCAGTAACTGCAAAGATCTATGGGAAATGAGAGAATAAACACTCACAACTTCAAGAGAACAATAAAGTACAGGTTGGTGAACTATTGCTGCATTGTAAAAATGCGTGGTCGAAAATTGGGACATTTGCTTCGAAACATTCTCTCAAGGTGACAAATCGTTTACCACATTGAGAGAACTTTTCCCGGCTACAAAACCTCCATCCCTGGTCCTAACTGCACAATTACTTAATAGCGATCATGAAGCAGAGAAGCCGCAAAATGAACGTCCTTCCTGCATTGCCCGTCAATTTCAGGAGATCAAGGGCTGAATAACATAACCGGGGTCTCAAAACGGCCTCAAGTATGAATCGAATTCATAAATGGAGGCTAATAAATCATTCTTTTGTATTTATGCTAATTTTGCTCACTAGCCTCGTTAGCATGTAAAACTTGAAAAGAATTTTGCTTTAAAATGAGGCTAGAGTTACTAGAATAAAGAGAAAAGAATAATCTATGAGCCGCCATTTATGAATTCGGTCTATAGACAACATAGGTGAATTAAAACAGGCGAGTCTAAGATTTGAAAGATCACCTGGACTAGCAAAAAAGCTCTCAATACAATCCCGCAATTGTTTATGTATTCAATCAGATTTAAGCAATAAAGGACTTTTTCCGTGTTTACATAGCCTCATCTAAACACGAGGGGGTTGGGAGAATTCTTGACAATTATGCAAACCCTGACTGCGTCTCGGGTTTGCATTACTGTCGAGAATTGAATTGAATAACTGTCGAGAGTTGTAGTGCGAGCCATGAATACCTATTAGTCTATCGATGAAAACATGATGCAAAGCTCGCGTATTGCTGATAGTCATACTGCGGGAACCAACCTTTTCGCTGCTGATCGAATGCGCGTGGTGACTTCTCGTGTTTTCAGCGTTACTCCAAATATATCCTCATGATAACGGCCGGTGCTCTGAAATAAAGCGCAAAACACTTCAACCTTTCAATTCCATCCGACGTTTTTGAACGATTTTCTGGAATTGTTCATGTCATTCTATATGAGTACAGATAAGAGACTTGAACAATGCAACTGAAAGTTTTAGCTCCGCCTTCCGCGATTACCTTTTGCTATTTGTGGGCGGAATCAATATTATACGTTTGATATTATATGTATGAGAAGGAAAATTGTGAAGAAAGGTAAAATAGTTGTAGAGACGAGGCACAGTCAAGACAAAACGCCACACCTCCTTCCATTGCTCAGAAACCCTAGAAAGTGGTAAAAAAGAGGAACGAAGCGGGTACATCATTTCTCCCGTTCAACTTAGGAAGGGTAGCAGCTTTCAAACTTACCTTCCAATTGTCTATAGTTTCTTGTGCTTCTACTTGAGACATGGCTGCGTACTCTTGTAGAAGAGTCTGCAAATCAAATTAAAATACATCGCCTTGTTAACAATTGGTCACGTTCCAGTAAGAGTAACAGTTTCAGGAGCAAATCTGACTTGTGAGTTGATATGGAACAAGCTGTGAAGACTTGATATCTATATTAAGACCCTATCCTTTCCGACAACTGTGTTCGATGCATGCGTGTATTGAATATCATGCCGCAATCACAAACACAAACAAAATGTGTTCTGTTCTTCTGACCAAAGTGATTTTGGTAATACTTATTCTCAATTCCAGCATCACTTTCTCTTGAGTAATATGACACGGTAAAAAACTGGCAACAAGCCACGCGTTTTAAGTTACCTGAAGAGTCTTACATACGTCTTCGGCCATTTTCACATCACCGCACACGTAAAAGTGGGCTTGCTGGCTCAACAATTTTTCACAAATGTCAAATGCTTCTTCCTTCAGCATGTCTTGGACGTATTTCTGATTAAAAATATACAAGACAAACATGAAAAAATCCTTAGGATAACTGCGGACAGCTAATACGAAAACAAAAAAAAAAGGGATTACTTAGAATAACTGTGGTTAGCTAAATAAAGAGTAGTGATTTTTTTTATCGCAGTGGCACTTTAAGAGAAGAGCTTTTGTGGTAATGTAGAAAAGCCCAATCCCAATGCGACATAATCACGTTCGCTTGTTTGTTTTCCGTTCAAGCTCGCAGAACCAAATTTGGAGGCTCTAAAGGGTTAGAATGCTAGAAGACTTGAAACCGTTTTGCATCATTTTCAATAATTCATTCAACTCTCACCTTGGGCTGGTCTTGTTCACGTGAAAAAGCAAAGAAGATGTTCGTCAATGCACCCTCTTCTCCAGCTTGCAACATTTCGTCCTTGTAAATGCAATCTAGCTGGGAATTTCTACATCCAAAAAACAGCGACATCGAGCCCCATTTATCAACCATGGGTGTCAACTGCAAGCCGCTTGTTGAATCAAAATCATGGTTGTGTCGAAGAGGACTGGATTCTGATGTGAAGTGTTCGGCCCTTTGCCCACGTGGAACTTTGTTGAGGACGTCGTACTGACGTTGTTGCCAAAAGCTGCGAAACGGAGCAATGCCCGTACCAGGCCCCACCATTATGACTGGTACCGTGCCGTCCTCAGGCATATGAAAGGAATGGGCTCTGAAGGAGTGAAAAAACGTTTTATGCAATGTTTAAGTAAGCTCTTGCTTACCGAAGCAATGTTCATCAAGGCTACTCCACAAGAAAAGATGGAATTCTGTAAGGTTCTGTTATCTCGCTTTATGAGTGTAGGCTTAATTTTTTTTAGTCGAAGATACCTACGTCATCATCCTTACACAAACACAAGATTCACGACTGTTTGTAGAGAAGAGGCTGATACGGGAAGTTTTTAATAAGACAAAAACAGCGATTGGGATATGCGATCGAAACAAACGACCATATCCCTTGCAGATAAATCACTGTTGTGGGGCTTCACTGGAATAAAATTTGAACGAGCAAAACGCGATTCGAAGAGACGAGATCTACTGAAATCGGAAAACAGAAGTGGGAAAGATTTGATTACGGTTACGACAATTGACGGCGCCTGAAAGTTGATGAGATCACAACACAGCGAACAGCCTCATGAAGCAGAGTTTATTCATTGAAGATGCATGGGCTTAGCAGCTGGACTTTGTACTTACTGTCTGACGTAACAGGGCACTTCATCACCAGGTTCTAATCTGTTGAGCCAAGTCGAGCACACACCATGATGTCGAGGGCCTTTCCCACCTAAGGGTGCATTCAAGTTAAGATATGAACATACTTGACAGATAGTCGAATTGTTAGAACGGTTTTTAGTCAAATATCGAAAGCTATTTGGCTAGAGGTTTGGATTTCGAGTACTATGCTTAATATCGCCAAATATCTCACCTTTCTTGAGGTACTGAACGACTGCTACCGTGAGATGAATTTCACCGGGAAAGAGGTCTGGGGACGACGAGATTGAGTAAAAACGCTGTTGTTGATTTAAAAAAAAAAGGAAGAAAGAAAAGAAAAGAAACAGGAAATAATCGGTGAGGTAATAACCAAAACAGACATATTTACAACAGTCACTCTGTGGCTATTCACGATCGACAAGGATATACCACTCAATGGTTCCTCAGAATGTAATTTAAGGTGTTGAAGATGCTGTGTGTCGGTAAAAATCTATAGAGCGTTTTCATTCACTTGACCAGCAGCCATACTGGCTTATTGAAACAAAAGAAATTATTTGCGTAAAAATTGAGTTCAATTCGCGGAGGATTGTTTTTGCTCGACTTATTACACGCTCCTGCAAGTATGACCACATCTCCCCTGTCCTATTCGACCTGCAATTGGGTTCCGGTTTCCGAGCAAATCAAATTCAAAATAATTCTGCTCACTTACAAAGCTCTTCAGCAACAGTCTCCTATCTACATTCTAGACCTGATACGCCGCCATTCAACGTCTAGAACGCTGCGGTCTTCTTCAACATTACATCTGAATCCCTTTAATTTTAATCTTAAGTCGTATGGCTCTAGAGCTTTCTCTGTTTCTGCTCCTGAACTCTCGAACAAGCTACCAAATGATACTCGCTCTTGCGACGATTTAAAACTACGATTTAAAACTTTTTTTTAACGAAAACTTACGACTTATCATTTTAAAAATTATTTTAAGCACGTATAAATTCTATTGAACTCTTACTTTTACCTTTGTAAAGCGCTTAGATCTGGTCTGGATAAGCGTTATACAAAAAGTTATTATTATTATTATTATTATTGGTACATCAACATGGCCGCCGTGACGTCATGTGGAAACGCTCTATTGGGCGTTTTCACATGAAGTCACGGCGGCCATTTTGGTTTCCCTAAACAAAGAAACAGCGAAAGATCCTCCGAGAATTGAATTCCATTTTTTTTCTGTTTCGGTTAAAAAACGTGGCTGCTGATCACGCGAGTGAAAGTCACGCGAGTGAAAGTCAGTAACAAACTGAAGTTGTTTAAAGGAAAGTTTTCAAGTGCCTAGGTTCAATTTGAGACCCGATTCTACTTGGCATAGATACACTCACCGGTTGCAACAGCGGCAGCTGAGTAAGCAATAAGTCAGCAGGAACTGACAGAGATGGGTGATCTTGTAGAACTTCAAGAATGTTGCATTCGTTTTCAAATTTCCAGTCCTCATATCGGTTTTTACCCTGAAGGAAAAACCAAGAGAACAGTAAGGCAAGTGTTTCAAGTGTCAATGAAACTTTTGTACATGTAAATGGAAATCGTTTACCCACGGTAGCAAGGAGCTCACAAGAACACTTTCAAGGGTGTCTGTGCGTTCCAGATCGAATTTGAATTTAGAAATATTGGTTTTTGAGGAGAGGGGAAAACGGAGCAGAGCAGAGAACCAGCAACAAGGTCAAACCATATAAGACGTCGAGTCCGGGAATGGAACCCGGGCAACGCTGGTGGGAAGCGGCTTGGATGGCGACGCTATCATTACCTCTGCAAGAACTTCTAGATTTTCTTTGTCTTCTGTGTCTGTCGCCTTCAAAATAACAATAATAATAATAATAACAGTAATAATAGTAATAATAACAATGGTGATGGTTATAACGATAACAATAATTTATTGAATTTCTGTTATGAATCATCAATGAAAAATCTTCGATTGGGCATTAAAATATTGAGGCAGTTGCCTTAGTTAAAATATTAAAGCTAATATATATATAAGTAATAAAATACCCCAAAACATTTTTACTATACGTGAGTAACCAAAACCAATAATCTAAGGTAAACGAGCTTAGTAAGCTTTCACAAATAAGTCTTCAGGGCTTTCTCAAAACTACTTCATTACAGATTTTTCGTTCCTGATACGACCAGGCGGAGCAAGCTATCGTTAGAACGTAGGTGACCTTACTTTAGTCATAAGCACTACCGGTAGATAGATAGCTTCTGAAAAGTTCCTTTCTGTGGTGATATCTATGTTGGTGCGCACGATGAATCGTACCTTTGGATGTACGTGAATGCCATAATTTCATTTACCAATTGTAAAGAACACAAGAGAGCAGTCGTTGACTGTGACGTTTGTTAATTTCCAGTGGTATTCTTTATTCAAAAGTAAAACACCCCGATCATGTAACCCCGTATACCGTTCACAAAATGACTGTCCTCTACGCTTGCTTTCAAAGCGTTAATCTCCGATCAAATCACATCTCGAATTTTACGTCAGAATATGAATCAACTTACCAGTGTGGCCAGGAATTGAATGAGCTGAGGTGAAGGCACACTTGTGATGTCCAGGTAACGGGTCAACGCCTCTCGCATGGTAATTGGAGAAGGAAGACGCGTGAATGGCTCCCACTGCTTACCTTTGCCTCGCGGTCCTGAAAATTGAATAGAAAACAGTTAACAAATGTTTTTCAACAGGAAATCATGATATTCTGAAAACGTCAACTTGCCCCTTGCTCATTTAAGGGTTTCATCCCTTAGTGATCCACATGAAATTTGTCTTTAATCTTTTTTCTTAATTACCTGATCAAACATACACATCATTAGAATAAAAAAAATGATCACCGTGCCGCTAAAAAAAAAAAGGCTCACACCATTATCACAGCGGACTAGCGGAGAACATCAAGAATTATTAGACTATTAGAAGGGTACTTCTTAGAATAACCTTCATTCCAGTTCATACGATAAATTGAAGCATTTTCTGAGCTGACAAAGAACATCTCACCACTGACTTCACGTAATGCTTCGACAACAATCGGTGCATCAGGATCGACGTCACCGGAAAGCTTGTCAATCAAGGATTGCACCAGCACGGGGCGATTGGCTGGGAAAATCGCCACATGATCTCCGGGTGTGTACTGCAACTCAGCGTTTTTGTCTGTTTTAAGCTTAACTAAAATCGTGGATCGACTGGTAGGTAAAGAAAAAGAAGGAGAAGAGAAACAAGAATACACATAACAGTTAGTTTGATACGTGATCATCATTCGGATGGTGGCGATGATCCATACTTCTAGAAAACCCGCAAATGCTGGTACCTCGTTGATGTGCCACAATGGTGCCGAGTTATTCGCAGTTTTCAATCACGTGATCAGCAGCCATACTTTTTTTTTAAAAGCGAAAACAGAGAAAGAATGTTTACATAAAATACAGTTTTCAATTCCCGGAAGATTACTTCGGCACACCAATATCGCCGCCGTTTCTTCGGGTCGCTTTAAATAACATCAGCTACAACCAGATTTCTGCGCCCGCGAGAACGAAAAACCCCCACTGATCAATTGCCTTCACCCCGACCGCTGGTCACCGATCTGGTTTTACCCAATGTTATCCAATCGTAACCGTTTCTTTGTTGAGGGGCACAAACATGGCGATCGTGACGTCATGTGAAAACCACCAATCAAATGGGCTTTAACAGTAACTTGTGCTTACAGTTCTACAAACCAACCTTGAACCTGCAGACTGCAAGTTTTTCACCGATATCAAAGTCGCAGATCGCACTGTTTTACCGCAAATGTGGGACAAACCTGCAACAACCACCAAACACCAAAGAAAGATGTGAACAAGATCATCTTTTCACTTATTTAATGTAATCCAAACAAATAAAATAGCTGGATAGTTTTTAGCACTCTTTGGTTTGCAATACAAGTGCCTTTCAGTTGTAAAAATAAGTGCTGGCAATGCAGTGACAGTTTTATCGATTTATTTTTTTACGCAGTTATGGTATTTTCCTTGTCAAGTTGTCAACACGTTTCACCGCAAGGGCACTATCGTTTTCATGTCACGGGGAGGCCGAAACCCGTCTCCCATCTTATTAAAACCATCTTAGAAGAGGCCTCGGCGAGAGAGGGCGAGGTACAGCAAAGGGGTACATTCGATAGCTCAAATTACTCCTCCTACCATATATAAGCTACTGCAGCATACAACACCTTGATCCAGTTGCTGAGTTTGTCCATCGTCTACCGCACTCTTGATAAGCCGAAAGCGTCCTGGTACCCAGCCACTTGGCCCTGTGTCCATAGACTGAGTTGCTTCCTTGGTGACCTCATCACTGATACAGAACGAGTCGCACGCGGCCTGGAAACGGGAACAGTTGTGAAATTAAGACGGATATTCCACACGGGACGGCTATGTTTCGCGTCCTTGAAGCACTAGTTAACTTTTCGACATGGACTTTCTGGAAAGAATCGATATGTATTCACATTGGAAATCACCTCGTTTGTCACGTTCAAAAGGATACGATTAACAACGGCATGCCTTTTGCTTCAGCTTAGTTCGTTAGTTTCGCTTAGTAATTACGGCCGGTTCGTCTTGTTGTTGAGGAATAAGCTAAACCTGTTCGTTGAAAAACACTCTTTTTCTCCTTACGTCGTGTCTGGAGCTCTGCGGTGTTAACAATCATACATCAATCGTAAATGAAAACCTTATCCACCCTTTTACCTTAAATACTTCCTTAGCCCAGTCTTTAAATGACTCTTCTTGTCCACACAGCTCGTCTCCTTCTCCCATTTTTAACACTGGCTCCCCGCCAAGTTCCTGAATGATCTTGTCCAGTGAGCGTGCGAACGCACAGAAGTTTGGGTAGGCTTTTGAGCCCAGACCGAACACGGAGTACCTAATAAGCCAAAACGGTTCTGCACAGTTAACCCAGCACACAAGTTGGGTCAGTACGTAGCTATTACAACAGCCCAAGCGATTGGCTCAGAAAACATTAGAACCATTCAAACAAACAACCCTAACCCTAAAAACAATACAGCTGCGTCCTAACCAGATCCAGTGAAATTAGATGTTGTAAACAACTGCGTGGTATCTGCACAAGCTTGCCGCACACCGCCTACGTGCGCTGCTCGGATTTCTGAATTGTGCGGTGTGACACCTAAAGGAAGATGTTACCAAAGATTTTTCTTTCCACACACCCCTTCCCCAAGGACTTACATGGAACCAGACAAGGCGCAACTGGCTGGTCAAGGGGAGAGCTGCCTGGGTGCTGCCGTTACCCAGACGCCACATTGATAACATTTCGTTTTTCTTATAAACAACCGTTTCAAAACAACTTGTTATCAAATTATGGCCTAATTGATCCTGTCTGAAGATCTTGAGACGTCAACACGCATATAAATACAGGAAGACAACACTTCCCGGTCATTTCCTGTAGTAGTAGGCATATGCTCGCGGTACTGGTTGCAAACAAATACTATGCCTTTAATCTCTTTAGCCTACGGCAAATGGACACCCGTTGTACGTATTGTTAATTAGGCAGCTTAGGCAAAGGCGTTTTTGAGCAACGTACGTCAACCGGAAGTGTAGCGTTTTCCCTTTCAAGCTGCATTGACGCTGCCACGTTTGTACTTCTTGGCGTATTTACTCCTATAGAGACGACTTGCTTGAAAATTGGGGTGAAATCACTGCCCAAGAATACGAAACGTCCACTTCCGGTTGACCCACGTAGCTCAAAAACGGCTTTGCTTAAACTTCCTAATAGCTATTCAAACGAGCTCTACTTTTCTCTTTCTCACCTGAGATTAGCCAATGGCTGGCTGTCGTTCTTCAAATTAAGGCGCCTTTGTTTCTCCTTTAGAATCAAGAGACTGCTGAGCTGCCACAGGTTGTTGCGAGGAGTTCCAGTACTAAAAAAGCAAACATATGTAATTTCGGGTGGGTTAGCTAGCTTGAGCCGAGGAAAACGCTATGTCATCTGAAAGTACAGTAGCTACGAAATTTAAAGACAGCGTACTGAACTAACTGAGGTACATACCCTTCAGGAGGATGCCGAAGTTCGTAAAGATATCGAGCGAATCCCTAAAAACAAGCAAGGTGAGCAAATTTACAACGTCTAGACAATCTCAACTATAAGCTAATTTATGATTTATAAATAAATTAATTAAAACAAGTATAATTAAATTAATTAAAACAAGCATTAAATTCACCTCTCCATTCTCGGGTGGATCTCCATTACCAAAGGTGCTGGTTACAATAAGAACGAGCTGCTCGTTCTCTAGGTCTGGATACGAATATTCCTCCATGCACATAACCTGAAATGAAATAGCTATACTCTATCTGTGATCTTTTGAGCCATGCGAGACCAAGAAAAGGGCCTATCTCATAGTCAGGTAGTTGGACTGAAGTGTTAGTGTGAGTAAGGAAAGTAGCTTATCTAAGACGGCGTTTAGCCCCCTATTTCCTTACCTTTGGGTCAAAAGCGTATGAGAAGAGTTCTCCCAGCATCTTTGCGTACCGCTCAGATTTGCCAGTTTCTGTGGCATAAAGAATGACAGCTTTCTGTCTCTTCGCCAATGCTTTGCTCATCATTTTGGCTGTGAACTTGACTACCCTAGGAAAAAAAAAAAAGAGAGAGAGAGAGAGAGAGAGAGAGAGGGAGGGAATAACGACATCTGAACTAGAAGTAAAGTTTCCTACGCCAATGACGCTTGAAGGGAACACAGTAACAAAGTAAACAGGAGGTCTCCTTGATTGCATAGTACGTGAGAATTAGATGCACAACAGCAGCGAAACGATCAACGCCTCGGAAACGATACTCAATTAGACTAGGCTTGGGAGAAATTGAGAACTGGATCTTTGAAATTCTAACTCACTTGGCTACTTCTTTGAATGACGTTTTCCTTCTGATGCCATCTTCTACGGCCCCTTTTTGAAATTTATGGTGTTTCCATGGATCGTCCTGAAAGTACAAACAGAAAGCAAGAACATCATTGAACCCCACAAAGAAATAAGCTTTGGTATCTTGAGACTTGACTTAAATGTCTCCTTGCAATAAATCCAAAACTAAAGTAATTAAAGAGGCAATCACGCTCTGAAGGAAACACCCTTCAGCCAACTGAACCACAATGCGAAGCAAACGTAGTCAGCGCCAAGGGCGGGAAAAGGAGACTGACTGAAGTTGCCATTGGTTTTAGTTTTGCATCTGATTGGTGGAAAAGTTCGCGCAAGTTTTTCCATCGAACCATAGAGCAAACTTAGACTAAAGGAAAACCGAGGCGGCAACTCCTTAGTTACTTTCTACACTCAATTGAATAGTATAATAATATAAAAAATTATAAACATACAACTACCTGGATCGTGTTATTGGTTAAAAAGTTGCAAGAAAACGACAGTAAAGACAAACAAGAATCGAAAATATAGGAAGGCGTCTCCTTGTTGAGAGATTTTTTTTTCCTACTGGTACTTATACATCCGGGTATTTTCCACAGATAGTCTTCATCCGTGGAGAATATTGCATTTCCATTCAATAGCCTACGTTTGATGTATCAGTGCTCTGGTGGTCAATTATAACAAATACAAAGACTAAATTACTAGATAGCTCCCTTAGAGTGCTTTTCAGGACCAAATTACAAAACTGTCCGAGCCGGGAACATTTTACCAGACTTCAACCAAACAAAAACGGAGAAACCTAGCACATCAAACGTTAAATTTCCGCGGGACTGAACTATCAGACGCTAGTTCTTCGACAGAAACACTATTGTTTAACAATAGGTGCGGTAATGTTGAGTCAAAATAAACGTCAAGTTATTTGGTTCTAAATCGATACGAATCGAGGAGTACATTACCTGATACTCATAGCTTGGTTTTAAGTAGTAGTTTAACATTTCCTGTTGAGACAAACATTGATCCTCAGATCATGATAATCATGGCTGTAAGCCAACAGTTCTTTCCTAACATCGGAAAAGAAACGTCTCGTATCAATTTAAGTTAACTCGTTATCAATCAGTCAAACGTAACATAGCAAAAAACGTCGATTAGCCAGAAATAGCATTTAAGCGTATAAACATTTGAAATGTCATAGCCTATTTTCGCTTTTAAATTTGCTGGCCGCCGCAACTTTGGATTTTACGACATCATAAGCAATATGGATTTCTATTCCTGCAACCATGAGAAGATGAGGCGAGAGAACTTATCCCCATGCCCACTGGTAATAATTTTCAATCTATTTTTAAATTTCGCGCCACGCCTGGAGACTATTTTTAAACTCAGCCCCATGACCTCGCAGTTCATATTTTACAAGACGGACCAATCAGAATGCGTTCTTTAAATAACTAGTCTCATGACCTCGTACTAAAAATAGATTGAAAAAAATCTATCATTGATAGAGGGCCATGTATTGGGAATACGTTCTCTTACCTCATCCTCTTGCCGCAACCCAATTTTTTGTGATTCCGACATTGAAAAGTGCTACGCCTTTGCGAATTGTGCATTCACTTTTTTGGCATAGGTCAGTTCAAATTTTCTTTAAATCTTTTAACAACCGATGAGAAAGAACACACGAGCGAAAAACGTCAAAAAACAATTATCTATAAATTTACCTGATGAAAAACACCAGTTGTACTGCCTGACATAGGAGGCACAATCCAAACCCAATCTCCCGGGCATCCCCCGCGAAGTTTAACCTGTGGTGTCAGAATAGCTAATTGCAGGAACATGGGAAGACTTGGAATAAATACACTACGCCGGGTGTGTTCTGAGATGGTATGGACAAACTATCATGGCGGAAAGTGAATTAAAACAAAGAAATCAAAAGGAACTAAAAAGTGAACAACAGCCAAGAAAACAGCCATCTTTAAAATTGTTTTAATAACTGGAACTGATTTTTACACCCGAAATGTCCTCCTCGTATAGAGGAATGACGTCAAGATAACAATTTATTTTTTTGACAAACTTCTAAACTGAATTTTGAAGTGAATCGCTTTCTGCCATGTTGTCTTGCCTACCCATACACGATCCCAGAACGTAACTCGCCAGTTTTTGAACTGGCAAGGAAACGTCTCAAGAAAAACTTGTCACATTTTTCCATTTACTATACGAAGCAAAAGTTGTTAAGGCAAACCTGTCAAGGCACACTTGCTGGTGGAAATGTGGCTTTAGAATTACAACAAATGGAAAGTTTACATTTTGTTGGTGAAGAGCACAAAACCTTTCACTGTATATCATATCTCAACTTTTTAGCGCAAAGCCCGAAGGACTGATGCGCTTTTGTAGTACTAGGGACCGTAAGACTTCAAGTAAGAACATCAATGTGTCCAGGTGCAAAAATGTCAGCATGATTACCTGTTAAGGACACAATATTGATTCTTATTTGAGCGGCTGCTAACTTGTAAATATGTTAATTCCGTGTATGTGTGGGTGAGACTGCATTTTGACTGACACGGAAAGAAGTGCGCACACGATTAGTGAAGAAAAGACAAGCGAACAATATCCACTGGAGGGCTAAAAAAGGAATCGAGGAAGAAAGGACTAAAAAAAAAGGCCAGCAGATCCACTTGATCATGATCGAGCTGTTCTCCCCTTCCCACTTGAGGAAGGGAGAGGACCGAACGTATCGCATTTTTGTTGCTTATTTAAACCCGCTCACTGCCAAAAACAACTTTGCGCTATCCGTTCGCAACCGCTCGTTGAGCAAGAATATCACTTTCAGCGACCTTCGATTCATGCCCCCTTACTTACGCTTTTTGATATATTACTTCCTCCCAAAACATACGGTATCATTCAGTGCAAATAATTTTGATCAGTACTGACCTCATTTTCAAGGTGTTTCAAGAAAGTATCTGAACAACTGTGGTGATCTATAATGGTCACTCCAGCTTCCTGAAAAAGAAATAAAATATGTGGCCTCATTTCGATGAGGTCGGACGATTCCGAGAAGTTTCAAAGACTAGTGAGTAATAAAAAGACAATTACAGCTTTTAAGGTACCAATAACATCTTCGAATTTGAAGAGTTTCGAATATCACTGAAATATATTTAGAGCAGCTGTCATTTTATTTATTTTCGCTTTGTTTTTCAATGGCAATTGGCCGAAATTCTCATCGAATCAGATGTAAACGCCAAACTAATTGTGAATGCATATGGAGAAGTTAAGTAAGGCTTAACACTGTACTGTTTGAAAGTGATGAAGAACCCGGCCGTCGCCGATCTACGGCAGCAGGAACTATTTTAGAACCACACAAGGAGGTCGTGAGTTTAATTCCGCCCTAGTAAGAGATTTTTCTCTTTCCTTAACTGTGTGGTTGTGAAATAGTTCCTGATGCTGTAGATCAGAAAAACGTTACCTGGCGTTTTGTCATGCCAATAGGAAAGATGTAAACAAAGTTATTTCAAACCTGGAAGCTGTGTAACACCGCCAGATTTATTTCGACCATGGCAAAGTCTTTCCAGAGGGAAGTGGGGCTCTTTGTATCCAGTCCCATCCCCTTGGCTACAGGCTGTGGGAGGCAAACAAAGTTAACGCGGGACATTAACTCATCACTTAAGAGATTTAATGCTCTTTGACGATAGGTTTCATTTAAAGGATCTCACACTGAATAACGTTGACGGATTTGTTCTTATTATTCAAATAGCCTGTATAACCTTTTAAAGCACTGATACAAACCAAAGTCCTGCTTAGTTACGTAGCTTGTATGTTAAGAAGTTTTCGCCTCATACATTCTTCACTAAATCTCTCATGCATTTTCGGCATTTATCGATACATATAACCCATTAGTTTTCAGTTCTGTCACTGATAACATTTTCTCTCTTTAGATCACAGTAAGAAGCAGGATAATTAAAGACTTTTAAAGGCTCCTGGTCCAGCACGTTTTAGTTGTCACCACTGTTTTGGCGTCATCTGTGATCTCTTGTCTTACTGAACACACGGACGGCAAAATGGAGTCCTCTTGTTAAATACAAAACACTACAAAGGTACGTTTCAGTAGCTTTCTCAAAAACACATTACGAGGAACATATATTGGCTATAGGGATAAAAATAAATCACATTAGTTCTTTGTTCAGTACCATTTGCCTGGAATCAAAGGGCACTAACCTCTAACATGTTGTAACGGGCGGGATCACCGAAATCACGTGCGCCAATTTCTGTCACCATGTACCTGACAAAGAAAATAAATCTGCTCAAACGACAAAGGTAAAGTCACACAAGAGCCGAGTGAGCCGCACTTAAGTCATTTGACGGCCTCTCGCTGAATGGTGGATTATCGCGCCCAATCTTGGTGATTTTTCGTACATGGAATCAACACTGGATGTGCTTACCACCCATTAAATGGACAAGCCGGAAACTCTACTCCTCCAACATCCAGCATCAAACACGACACTGCGGGTAAGCCGTACCATCTCAAACCAAACTCTTCAAACCAAGGATACCTAGATAATGGATTAGGAAAAGGAAATGGAAACTTAAGTGTCAAAGAATCTGCTTGAAATGACCTGTAGGTCGCTCTGAAAACTCACTTCGGGTGTTTAATTTCCACCTCAAGTACAATGTCCGGGGGAATTTCGAACAACTCAGGATCCTCGCCATGAGCTTGAAGAATCAAAGGCAAAACGTCAAAATTGCCTCCATTGCCTTCCCAACCAAGCTGCTCACAGATCTGAAGGAAAATCAAACCGCGGTAATAAGTTTTCAAAAGTGTGAGAGTGCTGTGGGACACTGAACCCTTAAAACCCGGTATTGCTAGCCCTCGAAATGAATATTTCACATAGAAACGGTTCTTTTCTTATTGAATCTCGAGAATTTTTACACCAGAGCGTTTTTTTTTTCAATATCCCAATGCACTTTGTCGCACGCACAGATTTTGTGATGTTGATAGTTTCGTGAACACACTGAAGCGACTGCCGACTTGGTTATGTTAAAGTTTTTTTTCAAGGCGGGTCCTTGTTTAATAGAAGGAGCGAGTGAGTGGAGGAGCATGGAGTTGAAGGCCCATGTTGGGATGTCTACGGGAAGCCAGGAAAGGGAAGGTGGGAACCGGAATTTCAAAAAGTGGGGCAACCGGTTTGAGGAAGAAAAGGAGCCTAGGGGACCACTGAGGAAGTGGCGGGCCAGGAAGAAGTGGGAAGTTCTAGTCCCCCTTTCGACCCCTTCGCCCATTCTTATCAAACCACGCAGTGCTAGCCCCCTACCCCTGAGAAAAAGGTCTTCCCTTAACCAGTAGATAAACTTAGCACCTACCTCAGTGAACTCAACGTGAGCAGGGTCTCCGACGACAGAACCATCGGCTTGCTTATAACCAGCGTAACTTATTAGCTGAGTATTCCACACACGGAAATCTTTAAGGGGACGTTTCCTTTGAGGAAAGATGGTTATGGTGGACCTACGAAAGGAGTATATTGAAGAATGTAGACATAAGGAAAATTTGCTTAAGCAACTAGATAAATCGAGCGTGGCCGTGCCGCAGAATGACTAGACGTTCATTTATATGCATGAGTAAAAATGTCATTAGCAGAATAATCCTGTAGCTCTTCCAGACATGTATTTTGATTGGTCCCTATGACCTGTAGCCTCTTTTGTTATCAGGGCTAGGGGCATTGTTGGTGTTAACAGCTATTGTTTCGTTCTCCAATCAGTGACCGTATCTGGAGAGCTACAGGGTGTCCACATTAGCATTGCAGTTGTGTAAATTTGCATTTGTATAAGAGACTCTCTTACAACCAATGACAGTCCTCAGGAGCCGATTAGTTTGGAGCCTCCATCTCCCATACAAGCCCTCAGAGTCAACCCTATCCCGTTTAGTTTTATTTATAGAAACAGTTTTCACGGAATATTTGTCACCTTATTAGTAATAACCAATCAGAGCAGAGCTATGACCATGCTTCATTCACATACATGCTTTCACGCGTCTAAACAAAAATGGCGGTTATAGGCTGTTCTAAAATAAATCTAAACGGGAAAGGGTTGACTCAAGGGTACAGAACATATGGAGGCTCCAACTAATCGGCTCCTGCAGTCCTTAAGAGCCCACATAGGACTTCTATTGCGAGAAAAATAATTTATGATAGCAAGTAAGTATATTTCCGACAAACAATAGCCATTCTGCTCCATGGGCTGCGTGTTTACCTTATGTTTCCCTTGTTTGTGGCGTACTTGATGTGTTTACATAGCTCTTCGAACATTGCTGAGGGAGTATTCACATGTCGGGCATCAAAAACCTGAGAGGAGGAAGAATGAATCAGAGGTCACGCAGAGAGCGGGAAAGGTATAGTCAAATTTTAGTTGGCGCCACTGTTTACCAAAAAAACAAACAAACAAAAATGTTGAAATTTACTCTATATAATTCATAATAACAAATTGTGGAAGAGTACGTTGAATGCAGTTAATATGCGACGTTTGATAAAAACAATTTAGTCTGTTCTCACACATTGGGACACCATAAACATTTTTTAGAAGAATAAACTAGCTCACATGTAATTTATTCCCCTCCATTCGTTCCTTACTTCTAGTTGAAATCTTTGAACATTCTCAAATTGATAGTTAAAAGTAAAGAACACGCTAATACAGATGGCAATTCTTGTTTTGTGTGTGTGTGTGTGTGTGTGTGTGTGTGTGTGTGTGTCATGTCACCATCAGCTTACGTAAGGGCAATAATCAAGCTCAGACCCACGTGTAATTTATTCCACTGTATTCGCCCTATGCACCGCGATGCGTTCCTCCAAGCCAATCGGCAGCCGAAGATCAGCTCCTTCTCTGCCAGGTCATACGTTCCAGTCTCGTCAATCTCCTTAAACACCTCCGCCAGTCGTTCCTGGTGGGCCGGGCTACTCTCTCTGTAAAAAGAGGTAAGTGGTGAGCTATAAAGAGCTTGGTGAGCCCTAACCAACTGAGCTATAAAGAGGTAAGTGGTAAAGGTAAAGGGAAAAAAATAGTGGAAAATAAAAACGTTTTCTTGTTGGCTAACAATAACAGTATTTAAAATCAATCGCGACTGGGCAAACGCAGATTTTTCAGGAGCGGTCCCTTTTGAGTACGGATGGGGCTGCCGTTTCGTGCACCCTGAGTCGCTTGTTTCGAGCGGATGGTAAAGTTGTATAATTAAGAAAAACGACGAGTTGCCGTTGAGACCAAATTGCGATTCTTGACCTTCAGGCGGCATGTTGCCGTTAAGTATTCCAAGAGAAAGAAGCATCTCACGAAGCAAGAAGAAACAATCTGTACCACTCGTGGCTTCTCCTGTCCAACGATGGTTAAAGTGTTACCAATCACACCATTTTGTTCGGTTATTCTAAACACGTTGCTGGATAGACCCATTTCCCTATCAATACTGGTGTTCAGCAAAGTAAGTTTGTTTATGTGTATGTATATATGTGTACATATTTTCCAGTTGCTAGGGAAAGTGCTGCTATGGTCGCAGTGACGGTACTCACAGTTTCATGGAGGCATAATACTGCTGAAGGAAGTCTTTGGCGTGAATCTTGACCTCGTCTGGTTGCCTCGGTACACCATACTGCCTCTTAGGGTAGGCACCGTAAGGCTGCATCAAGGATCCTAGACAACGGCCTGAGGAACAGTGGAGAGGCTGGGAAAGAAATCATAGGGTCTTTTTTCTCTTTTTTTTCCCTTTATTATTATTATTATTATTATTATTATTATTAGTATTTGTTTCATGCAAACACACAATATATGGATACAAAGCAATGCACACTACTTACACCTTTCCATATAGTATAGAAGCTACTTACAATAACGGCAGGACTTAACAAAAACAAGTAATACACCGGACAATACACGACCAAGTCGAAAAATATTTCACGGAGAGTAAAACTTGAGACAAAACTTGAGGGCCATGTAGCAGCTCTTGCAAGGTCTCACAACGTTGGCCTCCCATTCTTCCAAACAACAGTAAAACAAACAGGAGAGAAAATGCATCTAACAATAAAAGTAAAAGCATCTGCTACACTAGAGGGCCAATAGAATTACAAGCTTATACGGAGGCTGGTATACCACTGAAACTTGGAAGCCTTCGAAAATAATTTAATTATTGTAATGCAACCTACTATCGGGAAAAACAAGGATTTCAAGTCACCTGAATTGCCTTTTGATGAAGGGTATCCGTTATAAAAGTATGAGTCATGACGTTTTCCAGCTTGATATACTTTGGTTGTTGATATTGCGAGCTAGCACAGGTAACTGGGCATTTCGATTGGACGCCAGCTGGTTCATTCAACTTATCACATTCGTTGTCTGGATGAGCGCTTCCCTGATTAGCTTCGGCAGTTCCATTCAAAGTCGGCTTCTCTTCCTTCGATGTTCCGTGCTCTTGTTTCTCTCCCTTAACCTTTTCATGTACAACACCTGTACACTTGGAAGACATTTTTGTAGACGGCTCATCGCTGACGATCTTTTCATCCTTCATCGTCACTCTCTCATCTTCACAATTCTTTGGCTCCGGTTTTTCTCCATTGGGCTTTTCATCCATAACTTTTCCAATTGATAAATCCCAATTATCCATATCCGAAGAGCTTTTGGACGACTTTAATGGTCTTGTGCTTCGCACCGTCTTCACAACTCCTTCCTTGTCAAAAGCAGTTTCCAGGTGCGCTTGAAACCCATCTCGAGCTCGAATTTTTAACGACAATGTCTCGCCCGTTGGGACCTTGTCAAGAATTTCCAAGGCCTTTAAATATGGCACGTTCTCCAAGGACTTGCCGTTTACTTCAAGAATGACATCTCCCTTTTCGATGAAACCCGTTTCGTGCGCCACGCCGCCTTTCACAACATGCGAAACGGTGAGATACGGACCAGCGTTACATGCCAAAAAACCAACGCCACCTCTCATGCGTTTCGTCAGGTTCACTGTTACTGCACCTTCAGTTGAATTGTTTTCCATGTTATCTGCCTTCGTTGAAAGATCCTGAGAGAAAAAAGGAAAAAACTAGCTATTTCATTGGCTGTTTTCGTTGGAGAGACTGGCATCTACTCGTTTTGCTACCGGCGAATTCTCATCGTCTCAGTCGGTACAATCAAAGTGTTAGTCCCCTAATTTGTGGGTCTTGTTAAGCTTGATCAATAACGACTTTTCAAAACATAAACAAGCGAATATAAAAGTCAAGAGCCGACGTTGTGAGCCTTTATTATGCTACTCTTTAGAAACTATCAAATTCAAATTTTCGCATTAATTTAGTCACTTTGCCTTGAGAATGGTGTCACGATAACGCCGAAAAGTCGGCTCTTAACTTTTATATTCGCTTGTTCTTTTTAAGCTTAAGTGTTAAATTCAGGAGCGTAGCTACCATATACGCGCATACGTACGTGCACACAGCTGAAATATAGAAAAAAAAAATTCCCTGAAAGCACTTTTATCATTAAATCGGATCAAATGATAATTTTTTTGCATTATGCTGGTGTCTTTGTGTGGTTTAGTTTTACTCGCAGGAGAACAGAAGTCAGTTAAAGTTATAGTCGTGTTATGAAGCTGCTATACACACATTTCATCTAGACAAGGCTATAATGCATGGGCATTTATTGGTGAGGTTCTTTCCAGAATATTGATATTACTAATTAACTGAACTGTAAACGAGCACTCCCTCGGAACCGCAAGAGGACATGTCGATAATGCGCCGATGAACCACCAAAAACTAAAAACTTTAAAAACTATTGTGTTATAACCTGAAACATCTTGATATATATCACTATTCACGAACTGAATTTGTGCCAACACACCATCAATACCTAGAAAGCCCGAAGAAACTTGTTTCAGTTATCATTACGCTTCATCTTGAATTTAATTCTTAGTTTACATCATTTCCGCACATTCAGTTCTTTTTACTACGTCTGAGTCAATTTCGTCCTTATTTAGGAGTGTTATCAAAATAAAGAAATTTAAGATGGCGGCTGTTGGAAGAACATGACGTGCGACATGTACTACTTTCGAAGAAACAAATTCCAAAGTTAATAAAGTATCATTTTTCTAAAGTAATATCGGAAGTATACAATCCAGCTAAAAATATCAAGTGCTTTTTCTTCCTGAGTTTTTGCCTGGATCGCCGCATATATCTGGCGGATGTTGATCATAAAATATGTACAAAAGAGGGAACTTTTCACGCGAAAAAACAAAAAATAGGAGACGCCCCTTTGTAAACCATCTGTAACCTTTTACTGAACAGCTTTTCAGTGAAAAATGATTTTATGTAACTCGAGTTACAAGTTAAAAATTGAAAAAACTTACTTCTCATCTGATTTCTCGATCTTCTCAAGAGATTTCTCCAAAAAAATGTGGGTCTGAGAGATTAATGATCACACTAAAATCAGGACGTTAAAATACAGCAAGGTCGACAACCACACAATCTAAGGTTAAAAGCTAATTACAACTGAAACTGAGTGTCACCGGTTTTCCAGCTAAATTACTTATTTCACTTTTGAAGCACGAAATGAAATTACATTAAAGGACAACCTTGACAACTTTGACAAACTACTCGCGAAGGACAATATACTGGGGCAAATGAGTTATGAAACGACGCTTCCTGGCTGGGTGGGCGGATAATATTTTGCTGCAAAACATTAAAGGAAAATTAACCAAATGTACTTCCAAAATGCAATGACTAATGCAAACTTAAAAGTGGCTTTTCACACGATATCTTTTTCAAAAACACCTGATCGTAACTTTCCATTCCCACCTTTAAAACCACAGTCGAAATGAATTGATGATAACGAAGATCAAGCAACCGCAAGGCCTACAAAATAATTCACGAAGAAAAAGACAATGAGAGATTTTTTCCCATTGGAGCTGAGTACATGTCTGTAAAACGAGCAATTGTGAAAGCAATTTGACATACGGGCATGATTTCCGTGTAAAAACCAAAGAGGAAGTGGGTAAGAATTGGATCCTTGGTTATCAGTGCTGTTTAGAGGACTTCGTTCTCCCTTATAAGTGTTTTGTTTGACGAGGACCACACCGCAGTATTGAAACTACTTTTTAAAGACACGTTATCCAGCTTAAAAGAACAGGGCGCAATAAATGCACGGGTTACTCCTCTTTTTTTTTTTTTTTATTGCCAGACTGTGGAACACTCTCCCCAAAAAACAACGCAATGCGGTCATTAGGGTTACGTTCAAACGCGAATTCACTAAAAGTCACTCAAGAAGTGACTTGGCATGCAATTACAATGTTTGGGAAAGATCTTAAACGAAAATACGGTTTTCCAATTAGGACTCAGTTACCATAATCGTTTCATTATTATAATTATACATTGAAATTTTCCCCATGTAATTTTAATTTGTACTTTTGCCCCTAGCTCACAATGGAATGAGATAGTAATAGATCCAGCCTAGATACCACTTGGTTAATTAGTGATAACCCCATTTAACTGCATTCTATTCAGGGCTCAAAAGAGAATGGAAATTCAGTCCGTCAATGTGCTACATGAAGTCCGATTTTGTGACAAATAAATATACAAACTATAAGGGCGCGTTTGTCTGACCCTATTCTGGGATAAGAATAAACCAGATAACCTCTATATATGTCTTTGGAGGTAAATTTAGGAAGACATCTCTATAATATTTTGTCGAGGAACGATGCTGAAAATGTTCTCTGTATTCCGAGAACATAAAAATTATCCTAAGGTTGATTTCCTAAAGTAACCCTTTACACTCTTGTTCAACGATATTCAAGAAGAAAATAGAGCACGGTTCGTTCGAAAAACTACATCCAGGACTCAAATAACGCACCTTTCATATCTCAGCACAACCAATGAGGATGTTCTTGGTTTTGACTCACCTGATCAGAGGCCGTACTTTTTAAAACCGAAACAGTAGTTATATCGGCCCAGATTTGACAGGTAGTCATCAAATGACGTCATCAATGAGCATGTCAAAAAAGGGGGCGTGCATAAGTTAGGGGCTGGTCCCAAGAGCCAACGTAACCCTAAGGCAGGTGAAAGGACACTGTGGACGGCCGTAGCCGCCACAGTTAAATATAAAAAGACTAGATGCCACAGCTTGAATTCGTTGTTACTTAGATCAATGTACGATTCAACTGAAAGGATAAAGGAAATTTACAAAGTTACAAGTGAAGTTTACATGAAATGCAAGGCTGAAAATATACAAACGAACAAGACGAATACTTACAAAAGCGTGGTATAAAATTCTAAATTTCATCGAGTCCGATGTTATTCTGCTCGCAAAAACGACGCATCAACTTACTTCTGGCAAGACTAACAATTACACATGGACCCGAAACTTATACTACTTTTATGAATAAATTTACAACTAGCAACTTACAATTAACACTTTAAAACAATAAATTTTTACGTCCATTTATACGGCGCTACAGACACGTGTGATATTTCAACGGAAAAAATATAAACAGATTATTCGTGAGGTATTTAATTTTAGCGGGGAAAAAAAATCTATTTTTCGTAAAGGTTTGAGCGCGCGCGTGCGTGTAACGATTGTGCGACGCATAAAACTGTGTGTATATAGTTTTGGCGGTGAATATGCTGGCTTGGAAAGTGCTCTGTCCTGCTCTGGAGTTGAAGAGTAAATGAGAGATTACAGCGGAGCAAAGGCATTACATATTAAAGACAGATACACCAGATGACCTCATCATAAACCAATCAGAAACAACCATGACCTCACCAAAAACCAATGAAAAACAAAAAAATAGTGGTCAAGAAAAAACGTCGGGAATATCCTTGCTTGAGGTAAGCGCTGTGTTTTCACCTGTTTCGTAATGAAGTTGTCACAGTTCACTGCCAGTTGAATAGCCATTGTTTTCAAGCGAGATGCAACTGGAATATTTAAAGAACGGATGAAATGATATATGAAATAAATCATATGCTGAACTGCGGATATGAAATGAAGCTATGATCCTCGCAGTTATGGACGCAATTTTAGCAATTTCGTAGAGAAGCCAGAAAAAATTCAGGACTTCAACGGGGTTTGAACCCGTGACCTCGCGATGCCGATGCGACGCTCTAACTAACTGAGCTATTGAAGCAACTGATGTCATCACGGGAACATTTGAACACACAAATGACCAGCTTCCAACATCAGTGGCTTCATAGCTCAGTTGGTTAGAGCGTCGCACTGGCATCGCGAGGTCACGGGTTCAAACCCCTGATTTTTTTTTTCCAGGCTTCTCTACGCAATTGCTAAAATTGCGTCCATAACTGCGAGGATTATTAATTTAGAATATTTAATTTGCTTACGGGAGGTGTGCACAACGTTTGCTTGGTTTCATGGTTCAAATTTATCAAAATGAAGCAAAAAAGTGTGGAAGCACATGCCAACAAACATTTCAAACGTTTTCTTAAAAAATAAACGGGAAGGCTTTCCACGAAGGCGTGGGCTTGGTTGAACCCAATTCGTACTAATGCAGGGATGTTTAATCTTTTTTCGTCACGGCTGAATATTTCGATGCTTTTGTTCAACTTCAAGGCACGTTCTTTTGTGTTACAGACAGCCGTGTCTACTCAAAACGTTAATCCTTTTTATACAAGTCTGGACAATTTTGGATTATTCCAGGAAAGTTTTCGAAGTAAGAGTATCCATTGTTCAATTCAGTATCCATTGTTGCAGTCGGCTAATTTGAAAACCACCAAATATGCTTGTAAGAGTCTCTCAGTTAAATCATAGCAAAAAACTGAAATAACAATAATAAAATCAAGGAAGTCAGAAAAAATGTTCTCGCATAAGTAAACCCTCACGAAACCATTTCCAATTAAACCCCTACGAGTTGACTGACTGGAATGTTGCAGATCATAATTACTATTTACCTCTTACCGCTACATTGAATACCTTTCAATTTGTCCTTTCAAGACTGTCCCGGGTACATATGATTAGGCGTAAGTATGCCAAAGCTGATAATCAAAAGTAAACCCTTACGGGTTGTTTTTACCAGAGCAGCTTGTAAAATGAAATTGTAATTTACCACCCACCGCCCTTCAAAACCATATTGCGTGTGGAGATCAATACATTTACGATACGCAGTTCCGCATACCATACCTCGTGAACACTGGTCAGTTCTTCTGAAGGAGCTTGAACCGATGAATTTTGGTCTTTTGTTGTGTTTTAATCTTTACATGGATCAGTGAAACGCCACGTTTTCTCAACAATATGAATTTGTAACACCTTGTATTTGATATATGTTAACCATTGTTTCACATTCGCTCAATATGAATTCCATCGAGCCTTATGTGTCACCTATCCTACACATTTTTCTTCTGTTTGGTGGATGTGGTGGTTGATAATAAAAAGCCTATGGACAAACGCTTTCTAGTCAGTTGTTTGCAACTATGGGCACTGCAGCAAGTCGTCTGTGTGGAAGTTCAACTCCTACTGTATCTACATCTGTCAACGAATGCGATGTTTAGTTGCATGTTGTGGTAGTGAAGTCCACATTTAATTAAAAGATGTCACAGACAGGCGCGAAGAAGAAATTGCAAACAAAGAAGAGGACCCAGAATCACACGAACCAACTTTTAAAGAAACTGTATTATGAAGTGGGCCGCTCATCCGCTTTAGGAGGAGTGGATAAATTGTTTCGCGCAGCACGTCGGTATGGCGTAAAACGCTCTCAAGTACTCAGCTGGCTCCAAGAACAACCGAACGATCACCGAAACACGGAACCGATCAACGAAACGCTGGTGACAGAACAGTAAGACACCCAAGCTTACAATGCTTACACCAAGACGTTACTGAACTTTACGGGACAGGCCAAGAAATCTTAATTTACCAAAGTTTTGTACTGCAAAGACACTGCCGGACATATAGAGTAAGTGGACAATGCAACAGACAATAATGAGGGTCTCAAGAAAAGTGCAGCCTTTACGAACAATGGAGCAGAGGTGGGGTTGGTCGGAGTACCCCTCTGTGACGTGTTTAACATTGACAAGTTGCTGCTTGACGGCTTGGAAATCAAAAGTCAACGTGGACCTGAACAGTGACACCTTTGTTCTCATGGGTGGTGAGACTCCAAACAACTGCAAACTGAGCATCGTGTCAAGTACTCTCCGAGTGCGCACAGTGCATGTAGCAGACAGTACCAAACCACAACATATACAGATCTTGCAAGGTCACAAGGGGAGCACTGCCCTTCCAGCCATCTATACCTTAACTAGAACCCCCACACATGCCAGAATCATCCCTCAAGGTGTATTGAATCACACAGACAGACCTTTTACAGGGGCTTATTACCCAATGCGTCATTTTTGGATTAGTGCGAAACGATGCCTTTAACGGGAGCCTCGCCAGAAGTCCATTCAACTTTGCAATGTTTGACCAGCAACGCATTCAGCTAACCGTTGATGGAGAAGAAGCGCCCTATTCCGCGCTAGACCTGTCGGGTGGCAAAAAGATCGATGGCTACAACACGCTATTTTCAGGAAGTGCAGACATGAATTGTGGTCACGGTCTTGACATTGACAGAATGGATTGAGAAAACGGCTACGATTTGTTCCGATTTGATTTAACACCAGCAGGAAGTGGACATCCCGATCATTTGATACCCCGTCGAACGGGCAATGTCCATCTGTACCTGAAATTTGGTACTCCAGCTGGTGCAGTTCTCAATTTAATTGTTTACGGAGAATTTCAGAATCAGTCGGAAATTGAAGTCGATCGTTTATGCATACTACTCAAGAACTATGGCAAGCCTGTCTTCGTGACGCCGTATTGGCATAACTGCCCGTCATCACGACCTACCCAGCCCGTCTCATGGCAAATACGGATCCTTATAACCAGCCTGGAACACACTGGGTGGCCATGTTTTTTTAATCGCCTTGTGAAAGTGAACTTTTCGACAGTTATGGATTTCCTCTTGAGACATATGACATGGATACCTATAATCCACGGGAAGCTACGTGTTGCAATGACAAACCCCCGCAGGTCTAACTTCAGACGTTTGTGGAGACTATGTTTGTTTCATTTACTTCATCAAGCGCGAAATGTGGACATGAACACTATTCAAGCAAAATTTAAGCGATACGATTCACAGAAGAACGATCTACAAGTTGCAAAGAGTGTACACGCTGATTTTCATTTGTCGAATAACAGTAATCATGAATCTTTTAGTCATAGTGAACAGCAAGGTTGTAAGTCATTTCAGCGCTGTCGCCAGCAATCAATAAAGTGATGTTGAAGTAAAATAAAAGATTTGTTGTTGTTGCTTTTCCGTTTACTTGTGGGGGACCTCTTGAGTCTTCAGTACTCATTTGAGTTTCTTTACGTCAACATGTCTCAATTCAAGTGCCCCAGCAGTAACATTATAGCAGAGCCGAGCCAATGTGGACAAACCACGTTTACGCGTCAGCTAATTCGACACGCAGATTGTTTATTTGAGCGACTCATTCGTAGGATTGTGTATTGTTACGGACAATGGCAAGATTGTTTTAAAAACATTTGTTGACACACACAGAAGACTACCGACTCTTGTGAGTCAAGTCCGAAACAGGTGAAAACGTACCAAAAATAATCGAAGATATAAGAGGGTTATTTCCAGTAAAACTACTGGAAAAGAATCTACTTTAGCAAAGCCCAGCGGAACGCAACAGGAGCAAAGCTAGGTTGAATTACGGTACAAATTAATAATAATTGTTATTTATAAAAGCCACTTTTAACATTCTTCTCCAAACCGAGTTGCCATGGAATAGAATGAACACCTCTCTCACACTAAACTCATGATAATAGGAGATTCGCAATAGGAGTCTCGCAGCTCCCGCTGTCTTAAGGCGACCTCATTGTCAGCCATTTTGGAATCTACGATGCTGACAGTTGATCAAGAATACCGTGTTGGTATTTCCATATCAGCGTCGGTCAGCTCAAAACGTTTTTGCCCAAATTACTAATGTAGGATCGATTTGACATTACGGAGGAAACACCCCTGCCCTCTCCGCCCAGCCCACTAAGGCCCCGTTAAGGGTCACCCGCTTACCCGAGCCACCCTGGGCGAGACAACTTCTTATAAAACGTGGCGAACCGTTTATAAGAGAAACACAAAGTTGGCTCAGCTAGAAGGGTGAACCGCCTGGCAGGGTCACCCTCTTTCGATGGTAGGCTCCCCCTCCTAGCCCGGACAACTTTTTTGTACAGGTAATCACCTGATTTCGAGTGCAATTTGGGATATGTAAGCACGAGTAAATTTTTTCAAAGACTATTTTATTAAGCCGCATAAAGTTTTTTCTCTTTTTGCACTGAATTTCCTTTTTTCTGCATCGTGTTTCCTGAAAACTGCATTTCTCTTAGCTAATCAGAATCGAGAAACTTTTTCATGTATATTATTTGAATATAAACACTTTGGCTTGGTCACTGAGCCGGTACAACTCCACGGAAATTGAAATCCGTGTTTTATCTTTAAAAACGAATATTGCGGCTTAAATTGCTATCAAAGAAGATAAATCAACAGTCAACAGTGACCAATGTGAGTGATTTTAAAAAATAAAAATCCAGAGGAAAGAGGGATATTGAAGTTATGAATTATTAAGCAGGACTAATGAATAATTTAGTAAGGTTAACTATGACTCGATCAACCGGGACAACTTTACTTGTGTAAACGGTCGGGAGAAGTTGGCCAGGCAAGGCGAGTCACCCTTCTACCGGGACAACTTTCTTCATATAAACGGGGCGTAAGGACTGATGTGATTAACTCGTACGAACTGAATACAAAGGTTTTGATTAACACAAGGTGTCGGACTCCACTGTGGTTGTGATAATCTACATTGAATACAGCCGTGGAGAAAGCGCGAGATAAGAATCTTAAAAGCAAGGGATGCCACTAAAAAAATCCAGGCGTGCAACACGGAATGGGCCTCAAGCCATAAAAACCACCTTTCACGCCATAAAAGGTGACTGCTTCAAAAACTTTGATTTAAATACTGAAACACTGAAACATCAGCTCAAAAAAGACAGCGAAGTGAAATAAAATAGGATAACGATCTTAAAAGCAGGGAATGCCACTGAAAACCGAGAGAAGCGGCAACACAGGCCGTATTTACTCTACATTAGGCCATAACACCACCCCTCACATGATAACAAGTGCTCCAAGAAAGCAAACTCCAACAAACAGGGTCGTTTACGTAGAGAAACATCAACAGAATGAACAATTAAGTATTTTTGAACAGTTTTAAGAGGAATAACAAGGGACAGGGATCGCCATCGAAATGTTATGCTTCAGAACTGGGTAAATTCAGTTGAAATCAAGCAACACCCCCACCTTTCAAATAATGAAAAGTCCTCCACGAAAACACCACACTTTCGTTCAGTAATAGAACAAGAACGGACAGAGCAGTTAGTGAAACAGCTAATAAGTGTATCGATCATGCATTGGTGATAAACATCTTACTAGTAAACGACGGCTCGGATTCACTGTCAAGAATTGAAAGCGTCTTGGAATGCAGTAGAATAGGCCTAACTCACTCAAAATCACGCGATCAAAACCACGCATGAAAGAAGATTCAAAAGCTTTCAAATACAGCACTGATCAACGGACTCTTAAGAGAAAAAGAATCTAGCACAGTGAGATAGTAGGACCAAAAATTGTTACCTGCGGGCATATCTCTTAAATGTTTAAGTCAGTATGTTGTCACTCGAAATCACATCACACGAATGAAAGTTGGTTATTAACTGAAGATGAAAAAGATCTACGCTATCGTTCAAGATATACTGAAAGGACACCACTCAATTTATTCAAAATATCTAGACAAAACAGCTGCTTTAGTTTTCCCGTCAATGTCGCAATACTTCGACACTTGTAAATCTTGAACGCGCAAACTGAATCAATGTGCCGATAACACACACGCCACATACACACAAACTGACACGGGATCAAAAGACAGGGGCACTCAACGAGAAACGTCGGTGAAATATCTGTTCGGGAGGGTCTACCTGTTCTAAGACTTTCGGATTCTAAATTGCCAAAAATCTATTAATTTCTTAACTAAAACATCACCAAAAAGATTCTCAACCAGGGAAATCCAGGGAAAAATAGTACCTTGCATTTTCGGAAGGGATATTTTTGCAAGTTTTGGCCGTTATAAGGTCGCCTAGCATTTTCGGGTAAGCAAATAGCTCGCTGAGAGGTTTTTCAAAGGTAACGTTCAGCTAGATATTTGCTCGTTGGGTGCCCCTGAAAATAAAATAAAATAAAAGGAAAGAATCCTCTCACCTACAGATATCTCTGGATGACGGACATTCGACGTAATTAAACGGTGGTGGAATTCATAAACTATCCCCTTGCCTTAACGGCAGTTTTAACAGAGCTTACGCAGCCTTAAATCGAGGCAGTGAAATAACGTGTCTTGGATTGCACGGAAGCATTGGTCGGCTATCACGACCATACGACATCATTTACACAAAGCTCAGACTCTTGTACGGGCAAGGGAGAGAAAACAAATTGTGGCTTATCTGCCGTGTCAAATAAACAAATCATCATGAAACTGTAATAACAAATGTCACAACAAATATTACACTTTTTTACGATTCCGTAGGATATAAGGCTATTTTCATTGAACCAAGACAACCGAGATAAAATCTTGAAAAAAAAAAAAAAAAGAATCTAGGGAGTTTTTCGCCAGATTCACACTGATATTTCTGTGACCCTATGCTGATTTTATCACAATTCCAAAGGAAAGCTACTTACTTACTTCATCATCCTCAAACCGCAACTTCACCATTGCAATAATCTTTATATTTTCAGTTGACTGCCGGAATAGCGTGAATGCACACTCGGAATTTGGCTTTATTCTTTGAATTACCGTCAAAGCGATTGCCCTCGATCGAAAAAGGCTGAGGCAAGACCACAAGAGTACATTTGATCCAAAATTCATATGCCTAAGTATTATTATCTCCGCCTTTATATTACTGTTTACATGACGCACCAAATGACAACAGATCAATGCTCTTTTCGGAAACGATTTGTTACATACAGTGCAAAGAGTCAATATTTGTTGAGAAAAAATTTAAGACATAATGTCCCACTGAGAAAACTCACCGTGAAGTGTATGAAACGATGTTGTGTATTTGTATCACCGAGCCAACCGATAAGAAAACACAACCCTTTGGTTACTTAATAACAGTAATTCTGAAAAATACAACGCGTTCGCTATCCCAGCTTATAAGCTATGACACTTCATAGATGAATGAATAATAATTCAAATTTAACAAAGCAAACAATGTCACCTATTCGGATAAGAAATTGGACCACGTCGACCAATAGTGTTAAGACTAATTGGTTATATTAATTAGTGTTGTCAGACCGCCGGTTTTACCGATTAAACGTTTTCATTACAGCAAACTATGGATCATTCAGTATTTAGAATCACACATTGACGAATCAGTTGGATAATCAATTCGGTCCCCTACCCAGGCAGTCCAGCAGAGTTGCAAAAAAAACCCTGAACCCCCTCCCAGTTATTGACGGCGTTAGTTGGCCACTGAGTCAACCGGGATCTTATTTTACGAATCCGGCTTAATCAAAAACAGTAGAAGTAATCTTTAGTTTAAGGAGTGTGTTCGACAGGCATATCCACCAGGACCCGACATGTGTAGCCTGCGAGCAGGCCCTTCACGGGGCGGGGAAGCGAGAAAGTGTCCCCCCCTCTCTCGCTTGCCCCGTGAAGAGAAAGCCTGCTCGCTAGCTACGGCATGTGTAACGCATACCTCAAAATGAGGTGAATAACCGACACTTTTGTGTCCATCACAAGTAAATCATTAGAGAAAATGTCGATTTGTTTAGGCTTAGATCGCAGACTTGCGCCCGACATATGCAAGGTCATCATTCAAGGTTAGGCCTGCGCAGTAGATTTGTATCGGCATTAACGCAGCTATGAACGATAGACTCCGAAATGAGGATCATCTCCAAGACGACTGAGTAGCTATCCAAGTTGCAAAAGCACTGCAGCAGTGTCGGGAACACTTCCGGCCGAATTCCAAGATTTTCAGTGACAACAAACGCGTTTCCTTTCGATTCTTTGTCTTGGGCCATTTCAGCCTCAATGAAACTAACAAAACGCAAGCCACGGTTACAAACATTTACGTGCAATGCATTTCTTTTTTAAAAGCGTCGTGTTCCTAACAACGTACATTTTCTGTTACTTCGTTTACGGGTGGATTTAAATGTGAAGCCCAAAAGACCGTGGAAATTGGTTGGTAAATATCGCATACTTCACTTGCAAGCACGTGACCAAAAATATCTAGAGTCACAGATATACAAATGTAGTGGCGTCAACCGGGTAGTTTGAAAGGGAAAACGCCCCACCTCCGATTGACGTACGCCGCTTAAAACGCTTATCCTTAAGCTTCCTAATATCACGAGTTCACGATTTAGCTCCCTAACGCGACCACAGCCACTATTCACAACACTCACCGTGAAGCGTGAAGCACGAAACGGCGAAATAGCATACTAGTAGACGCACGAGACGTAGTGTTCAAAAGAAACGCAACCTTTTTGTTCTCCTAGTATTGACACACACACACAATCTCCTTGTCCCCCGCTCACGAGACCAATCACGTGTCCTCCACAGAGTTCCACTAAACTTTGCTGAAAATTCGTATTTTACTCAAAAGTGCTCCATCTCCCTGAAAACGCTCGATCAATTTTCTAGAATTTTTAGATCTAGAATTTATCCAGCCTAACTTCCGGCCACTTTAGAGATGCTCAAAAGACCTTTCTCGAAACAATACAGATGGAAGAACAGCTTTCATGGATAGATTCCCCTGTACAAAGATAGCAGAAACCTCCTGAGAAGTTTCATAGCCGTCTGCTTTCAACTGAAGACCGAGCTACAAAAGGCAAACGGCCGAAAAAAAAAAACCGCTAGCTTTTTTTATACCGATCAGCGCAACGATTTAGTCTGAATACAGCACCAGTGTCATTTCCCTCCAGACCAAGTGTCAAAGAGAAAATGAACGCACTATATTGTAACAGGGCTCAAATGATATTTTCTATTACCTCGTATCAGCTTTCGGTAGACTGACGGTTGATGATGTTCCCCATGAAACGATAGTTTGGTCTTTTTCTTGTACAGGCAACAGTGCTACCAACAATGTATGGCCAATATTTTTTTCGGTTGAAGCATATCAGTTATATAGGTCTCGTACCAATATGAAAATCAGATCCAAAGTATTAAAATGTTTGTGGCATTGAGATTCTTGGTGTAATACAAATTATCGGATCGGATCAGCTACCCCCCCAAACACTACCTTGACATAGGAAACTGAAGTCAAACCTTCGCTCACGTGACTGAGCTATTAACCGCCATCCTATGCTATTTTTTCTTAAATCTAGACAGACCAGCGTTATTGAAACAAGGACGAACGTTTGCTGCTAATGTGGGTTACTCCTAAAGGACTTCTGCGTGGGAGGTTAATTGGTCATCACAAATTGTTTTTCAAAAATGTGCAAACGTTATGAGTTTCGACTGCCAAACGTTTCGAAAAATTGCAAATTAGCCCTTACTCAGTTTACTGAAAATAAGAAACTGTCATAAAAGATTTTGACACCACAAAAACAGAACAGGCGCGGATTAAGAAAAGGTTTTCAACCGCTTTAGGGTTATATCCTGTTGGAATGACTGAATTGGGAAATGGCATTTTACAGCGCAAAAATCTCAAAGTTCTTCCGGGAAGCCGAAGCATGCCTTCGGACCCCTACAGGGGAAAGGATAGGACTGAAATCGGTAGCCTGCAGTGCAGGCGTCTTATGAGCGAGCGCGAGTTACCTTTCTCGAGTACAGTTATTAACGGAGCCGCCATGTCTATAGCCCACCCCCTTGGTAGCAATTTATTTCTCTCCCCAACTCTCCTCTGCCTCAAAAACTTAAGATGGCGGCCAAACAATTCGCCAAGGGGTATACTGAGCGCTCGTCCACAAAAAAATACGCCTGCACTGCAGGCTAGAAATCGCTAAATCTTTTTGCTGGATAAGCCTTTGCAACTCGTACAAACGGTAAAAAACTGAATCTTGCGATGCGTGACACTGTAACTGGCTTAAATGATCAAAGGCTGAAAAAACTTTTGGGAGTGTCATATATTTGCAACTAGTGCCGGGTACCTGATTGGCCTGATTTCGCATGTGCACGAAGGGATATCTCAGTATCGGTTGTTGGCAGAGGTACTAAGGGGGTCGTTAAATGATCTCTGGTTAACGTACTGGCCTATACATCTGTTCGTCTTTCTGTCGATCTATGTAATGTACCCGTGAGAAAGACGATATTCTAGTTGCTAGGCAACGGGCGAAGGGGCAACTGACCACAAAGGAAATCAGAGTCCACGGTAGGAATCGAACCTACGACTTCCGTAACACCGGACGAGCGCTTTAACCACTGAGCTACTACACTGCGTTAGTAGCGAGCTCAAACAAGGACGATGACGACAGCCACGACAACGTCATCCGGAAAATATAAATTCGAGTTAGTGTAATCACTTCATGCTTATTCCATCTCGTTCCGAGTGTAAAGTAATTACTAACTGTCCAGAAACAGAATTGGTATAAACGCAGTTGTGCTCTCACGTCCCACACAAAACGTCAAATTTGGTAATTTCACGGCGTTGTCAAGCCGAGAACGGCAAAGAAACGTATCAAAATGTAAAACGCCCGTGAAAAGCGTGCGGAGCCATTGCGTTTGCCCATTAAAAGTCATTGCTGTTGTTTTGAAGCGTTCTCGTGGTCGCCCCCAATGTCTTTTAATGTCATATGATTTTCAGCTGATGATAGCGGTGATGGTGTGATACACGCGTGAGAAAGATCTAAAAAGCTGTCGAAAAAAACTCTTGTGTCATTGTGTTGTCACGTGTACATTGGAAGAGGTATCGTATGGTCAATCTAAAACTCATGAAGGCCTGATTCGTGTTAAACTAGGCGGTGTTCAAAACTCGATTCCTCATTGGCCAACCAAAAATAATGACGTGATTATAACTGAACTACTAAACTGTACTTATCGCTAGTCTGAATAATTTAACCAAGCATCCATCCACTCGGAAATAAATATCTGTTTATACAAGCTGAGGAGCTAGGGTGCTTCTTAAGTACGTCAGTTATTTTTTATCAGGAGTCTTACACACATTCTTGGAAGTTTCAATTGCCGGTTCAAGCTAAAGAACAATTTTGTTTTACATAACAAGCAGTACCATACTGAACCATATAACAGAAATGATTTTTGCATCTACCCATAAGAAACAAACAAAAAAAAGAACTTGTTTAACACTGTAAACAATACAGCACCAAAGAAACATTCAAGCAACGAAAAGCACTTGATTCACCGCAGACTCGGCGAACTTTGAACTATTCAAGGCCGTTGAGTGTCGCAGTTAGATTCATTTGTGAGTCAACAGTTTCTATAGGCTTAGGAGATAATTTTAAATAACCACTCACTCAAAGTAGCCTTACTTTTTTGTGATTAGCCAAAACCCCCTTAAGGGCCTTTAAAAGTACCAAAGGAAGCGTTGCACAAGCATCGCTAATTTCCAGAATATTTTCAGTTACATATCCGAAGCTTTTTGTGCTCTTCCACAAACAAAGGCATTAATTTACACGTACATGCAACAAAATCGACAGCCGATAACCTGAATACAGTGAAAGAGTTGAAAATCTTCAGTCTTCACAGTGTAATATGAAATCAATAGGGCCAGTATCTGATTAATCAAACGAGCCGAGCTGAAAAATATTTTCTTTGGGCTGATAAAGATTTCATCTTTTTTTCATTTCAAAGAAATTAGAACCAAAACACCCAAATTAGTTCCACCTGCTTTGCAAGCTCTTTGATCCACAAGTTTACATAAGCTACCAAAAGCAATTTCCTTGTCTCATAACAATACCTTTGCGAAGTTTTTTTCCCGCCGCACGTTTAAAGTCGTTTTGTTCTCAAGAAGAGTCTTCTGAGGCTAACTTCTTGTGTTCCAACATTAATTTTTGGTGAGCTAGATAGTCCGCAGAATTTCCAGTTTTACTGATACCAATGCAAATTTCAATTAGTTCCGCTTGATTTATGGAGTATTTCAAAAGACTTTGCTTTCAATACAACGATGATTTGCAGCGGCAACAAACTCGTCTTCCAATAAATTGTTAGGATATACTTCGAATCAAATCTGATACCATCTCTAGATTTCCTACGTTGCGTGTTCAAACTTAAGAAACAATCTCTGCTGCAAAGGATACACCGTGTCCTAATAAAATGATACTCATGAGTTCCCCATACATACCGTGACAAATTTACTTTACCCTTTCTGAAAACAACGTGTCTCAATAGCAATAGCAGATCATTAGAATCAAACAGATTTAACTTTTAGAAGATTGAAACCAACTTACCTTCACGACGAGAAAAAGGGAAGTCTTTTCAAGGTCTTCAACATTAGTCAGTTCTTGAACCACTTCAAGCTCTTTCCATCGGTTCTCCATCAAGTGAATCGCTCTTGAAATCAGCTTGCAATGCACCTGCACATTGTTTAAAACCAAGAAATTTAGTCTTCCTATCAGAAAAGATCAGTTTTAATTCCTTCGGAGCGAGAGAATGAAATATTCTAACCACTACGTTTACGGGGCTTTTAGCGTTGATCAGCTATAAAAGGGCGGGAAAACAAGCCCACTCAAACAAATCTAACAAATAAACTGACGTCTGATACAAGATAGTTATGATAAAAAAATATCACTTTTTATGAGTTTATGCTTATTTTCTTTATGTCCATTCTTTTACTTAATAATAAAAACATAATTATACAATGACCATGCACCATGAAACACCACATATTTCGAAGAAATAAAGGAAGAATCGACTCAAAGGAGTCGAGCACGTAAATTGACCTGATACTAGATGGCAAGTCATAATTTTTTATGAGTTAATGTATCGCTGATACCCCGAGTTCTCAACATTCGCGTGGTACACTTTTCACAAATGGCTTGCTTATCAGACTTTGGTCAGTTCGTGCATCATGAATCGAAATTAAGGGTCGCTCGACCGGACGTATTCTGGAATAAGAACCACTAAGATTTTTTAGTAATTTGAATGCAAACTGAGATTTGAATATCGTATGCCTAATATAAGTCTTAAGCCCCAGCTAAACGATGAAACCTTTCTGTCCAGCATCGTGTTGGAGGAACATGTTTGACCGTTTAACCGCCTGTCTCATCATTTGTATGACCCAGATCAAACGTTGTCATGCAAGATTTTGGATTGGGAACAAATGTTTGATCGTCTAGCCACCCTGGCCAACAGAACTCACGCACGATACATATTATTATATGGCCCCAGTTGTTCGAAGGGAGGATAGCGCTATCCACTGGATAACTCAATTGATTTTGAAGGCGCTTATCCGCTGAATAGTGATTTATCCGATGGATAGCGTCATCCACCCGCTGATCAACCGAGGCCAGGATGTCGGACGAAAACGTTTGACCGTTTAGACGGCGCTTTATCAAACAAGACGCCTGGACGCGTTGAAGCGGATGCATTACATTAAGTTGATGAAAACGAAGGCATTCGCTCGGGTTGTTCTGGTCCTAAAAAACAAATGTAGCGACAATAAAACTCCAAAGAAATACCAGGCAAAGACTATAATGGCGCTACGGAACACGGTAATTCACGATTTCTGGGATTCCAACCGACAAAACTATATACCATGGAAGCCTAGGGTGTGTTTTCAAAATCAAAATACTAAAAAATTACTGTTTTTCTATTTAGCGAACAAACGCATAAATTCAATGCTACTGTTGACCATGTTCAGATATTCATAATTTTGATCAAAGCGAAGCTAAGAGAAAGATATTCCGTTCCTTCTAAACTTTGAAGTCTCTAATTTTTGTACAAATCAATTCCAGGCCTTAAGTTAGATAGCATGCGAGCTATGGAATAACACATCCCGGCGTAACAAGAAGCCAAAGTCATTAGCTATACTCGTGCAACATTAATTGATAGTTCGGCGAAGAAAGCCTTAGCTGACGGAAATTGTTTAATTCTTCCACACGCAAACGCCGTGTACTAGAAAAAGAAGAAATAGTTTCAATTCTCTCACCACTGTTCTACAACTGGAAGAGCAACGCCCCGGCTAAACAACTTTACGAGAAGACGGAAGCTGAAATACTTTGGTCAATAACCAAATCAATTAACCAAATTACG
>BLFK01000490.1:3172553-3187553 GCA_014634185.1 Astreopora myriophthalma
AAAAAAAAAGCGAACTTGTTATGTTGTCAAAAACTATCACTGCAAACTGGAATATTAAGTACTTGTTGTCCTCCCAACGGAGAGGCCCTAATTACGACTTATTCTTCTGTTCTCTCTTCTTCTCAACAATAGATCTATCACGGACTCGAAGTAATCTTGATTGGAAGGCACATATTGATTTACTCCCACGTGGCATCTTGGTACACAAGGGCAATTGCGCACGGGCCTGCTGAATAACTAAAGAAAAATATGCAGAAGCGGTAGCGGTACCTCTGGACATTTAAGCCTGAGCGACGTACCATGACGAGTCTCCCCGAGATTTCGGCCCGCGGATCGCTTATACTCGCTGCTTTCGGATACCTATCCCCGATAGGCAGTGAGGGAGAGAAATGTCGGCCCCTAGACCATATGTGACAGATCCCTTACGTACTTGCAGCTCAACTCCTTCTGCTTTATACGATGATTTGGAGCGATATATATTTGCGACCATAGTTGTCGTGTCTTCCATATGGTATGGATATTTTTTGGTACTCGTTTGTAATACAAGGATTTGGCGCATGCGCATGTGCTCAGTGTGACAAAACAACAAAAGGAACAACGCAATTTCCGGTTAAGCTTTAAAACGCTGTCGCTTCAGGCTTAACAGGTTATTTTTCAGACATGTTTGGTTTCGTTTTATTGTTTGGATTCCGCGCGAACAAACGAGGACAACAATTATTTAGCATATATCATTATGACATTAAGTTGTGTGGGTTGGACAGGGGATGGACAAAAGAACTAACAAGTTATTGAAAAAGAGCAATAGCTCCTCATTAATGAACTAGTGTTAAAAGTTAGAAAATGTTTGGTGCCTTCAGGGACCCTCGCGGACTTTGATTGGTTAAAACTGTTTCTTTTTCAGATAATAATAGTAATAATGGAATTTATATAGCGCTTATGCATCGCTGTTCTAAGCGCTTTACAATGCCAAAAAAGGACATAAGAATGTAATTAATCAAGTTTTTACAAGCTTACATATAACACTATCGTACATATTGGGAAATTTATAGCATACACATCTTAAAAAGAAAAGAAAACAAAAACAAATATGATGAAACTAAATCATACCTCTTTAAAAAAGAAACCTTTTGAACTTAGATTTTAAAAGATTAACATCAGAACAAGATCGAATTTCAAAGGGGAGCTTGTTCCACAGTCGGGGGCCAGCAACAGAAATTCGCATGTTAGATGTTATTCGCATAAGCATCTGTTCAAAGAGGTTGTTGTGAGAGAACAGCAACTTGTAAAATCGCTGTGGAGATGTAGAACGACCACGTTTCGTTTCGTTTTGTTTTCCTTTAGTTGAATTTATTATGGTGTTAAAAAGACAGTTTAGTCGATTTCTGTGTTAAATACATGTAGTTTAATTTATCAGCCTTGAACAGGGAATTTGCGCTGTAGCGGGTGATTGCATTTAGTGGACTCCAGTCTAAGAAAGCGAAAGAAATAAGGCTGTAGCACAGACTTCAAAACAGTCGTTTTTTTTCTCTCTTTCGGGACTATTCGAGAAAAGGAATGCTTGGCACATTTGTGAACTATGTTCCGATTCGGGCCATTTCCGATTTGCATGATGCACATAAACGTTTTAGAAAACCTTATGCTACTCATTTTCTAAATCCTAAACCGCAATAGGAATGAATAGAAAAATCCCTGAAGAAAAAGTCCGTGATCTTGGGCGCAATTCGTTAATTGATTTGGTTATTGACCAAAGTATTTCAGCTTCCGTCTTCTCGTAAAGTTGTTTAGCCGCGGCGTTGCTCTGCCAGTTGTATATGCACCTCAATCTCTTTTCGGTGGTCCAGTTACCTTATCAACGTGATGGTTGGCACCAAATCTAAGTCTTTCGTTCGGAAATATATTTCTCTCACATACACAAAACAAAAATCAACTTTTCCCTCGTATGGAGCTCAAGTAACCAACAGAAAAACGTGCAGTTTTGTCAGAGGAGGTGAGGCATAAAATCAAAATTGGATTTACAACTAAATAACTAGGAACTAATAGGGGGACTTAATGAAAATTAGTCGTCAGTGAATGTCTTGCTTTTAATTCCAATGATGGTGATCGCCTTTGGACAAATCTATGTGGCGTATACGATAAAGGCCGTTGAAACGAGTTTTCCAGTGTTCTTGATAGTATAGCTTTTATATAGGTGGTTTCTCTAGACACAGATAACAATGAGCTAATGAGAAATCCATTGTTTTCGTCAACCCACATGGCGGCGATGACATAACGGGCACACCACCTGTACAATGGTATTTTTAAAGTTTCAGTAGATGAACACGGCAGACGCAGAATACTGAAGTGATCCTTTGCTAGTGATCCTTTGAGATGAACCTCTGTATTACCTTCATAGTTTCAATTGAAAACACGACTGTTGACAAGGTTTACAATTCTAATTCTACACCAACTGGATTCGGCTTAACTTTTTACGCAGTTTAAAGTACATCTTAAAAGGACGCAGTTATTACAACGGGGTCGTCACATGGTACCTGAATTTACAGGGTTTATATGGGAAACATAATATACAGAAGTAATCGGCCAATCTTATTTTATAGAAAAGCAAAATGAACTTACATTTGCTGCATCCTGTTTCCTTTTGTCTATTCGAGGTGTTCTGGGCTGGCTTTTGCCATCCACTTCCAACCTGCCCCTAATTCACTCTCTGTCAGCTCTGTGGATGCAGGATCAAAGACGGCCACCATCTGGAGAATCCCTCCCAATGTGGCGTCGTTACTTTTTGCTGCATTCCCCAGTTTCAGTAACTTCTAAATATCTGGTCTCTGGTAGTTTCATTACGGGTCATTGTCAACTATTCCCTGGTGCTGTTTTTCTTTTCACATCCTATCTGAGTTAAAGTTGTTTGCCAGTTTGTGAGATTTTTTGCTGGATGCTATGTGGAAGAAAAAAAAATTGAGGTTGAAAACCGTTATTTATTGCTAAAATGCACAATCATGTCGCAACCTTATCTGCGACTAAAAAGGGGCTTGTTTCGTCATTTGAACGCGGTAAAAGTTGCCCAGTCATTATTTCCCGTGGGCCCTGGGAACGACATGCGACGGTCGACACCAATGTCACCGATGAAATCGACAATAATCATTGCAACGAAATGCGCAAATGACAGTCATTTCCCAAAGTTAACTTGCATGCAAACAATACTTCCTGATGGATTTCATAAAATCAAAACTGAAAAGAATGCTGTATCCACCCGGGACCACTCCAGTGAACTGGAAGCTATTTTCAAATCTATTTGTCTCTCTGGTAAGTTAATCTATAGCTGTAACAGCTGTTCCGCTTATTGTGTACGAGAAAATTTTCCATGGCCATAAGACATCTCATGACCAGTTATGTAATCGGTCGGGCATTGTTGATCAGGACTTGTCGCTGTATTTGTTGATGAATGCACCGTAGCTTTTCATCTATCCTGTTTTGGAATAAGGTGTAACCGGTGATCGAGGGCTAGAGTGTGCGTACTGCGTAGAAAGATAAACAAAAACCGTTCGTTGAAGTACCATTTACAAACTTTTTTTTTTAAATAGCATACGTCTTACAATATGCTATGTCAAACGTACTCCAACAATCTATTACTTCTGGTAATCTACCAAGGCCATAACAAACTTCACTTTGATTTGTCATCATTATGTTGTAAAGTGACTATAATTTTTTTACTCCAATTGTTATGTAATTGCAGTTTTGCTGTGCAATGTCCATCACATTATTGTTTCCCTTTTTGCCTGCTATGATAAAGGTATGGATCTAGTACTGTGTAAAATATACATTTTATTGTTGGTTATGGTGCATCCCCCCCCCAAAACCTCATTTTATTAAATAATCAGGATAGTACGCTCGCTCTCATTGGTCAATAGGTGTGTTTAGATGAGAGTATGTAAACACGGGTGTGACATCACACGCATTTTGATTGGTTGTGTTGTCAAACGCACGTTTTGATTGGCTGGTAGGAAATATGAGCGTGTATCGAGAAAACCTGTTTCAATTAAGAAGTAAAACAAACAGCATTTTCCTTCATTTGTCGAATTATTTTTGAGAAATATTTTATAAAAGCAATAGAGGACTTTTTTCCGTGTTTACATTAAGCCTCATGTAAACACTTGAGGGGTTGGGAGAATTCTCGACAGTTATGCAAATCCTCAACTGCATCTCGGGTTTGCATAACAGTCTTGAATTCTCCCAACCCCTCCTCGTGTTTACATGAGGCTATGTAAACACAGAAAAAGTCCTCTATTGCTTAACTATATGCCATGATTTCGGCAACTAAGGCAATAACAAACTTTACTTGCGACATGATTATTAGATGAATAGTACTTATAATACCTGGTTTCTAAGTAGTTACTACGTAACATAATAAACCAATATTTTAAACTTTATTTTCATTGCAGAGTTTTGGGATAACAGAGGAAGACACAGGTTCAAATGTCACTGCTATCTTATGATTAACAATAAATACATTTTAATTCTCAACTCTAAGCTGTGCAGCTGTGCGCATCAGGCTTAAGTTTTTCCTCAAACTTTTTTCTTATCAATCGCATTTGCACAAAGTGCATTAAAACCATTCTAGCAAAATAACTTGTAAGCAGTGCTGTTGCAGTATTATTGCATCTGTGCATTATATTTTCAATATATTAATTTAGATCTCTGCCATTTCCATTTTCCAGCTAGAAATGTGCCGTGAATTTAGGTTTGTTTCTTTTGATTTGGATGTAGGTTACTATGCAGGTCTTGTTGCTTCCTCAATGTTTATTGGACGCACCCTTGCATGGTTAGTACATGTAACTCCTTTCCATTTCATTTCACACAGTCATGCATGGCTTTGAGTCCTACTGAAGCCTAAAATTTGTGAGGTTTCTTTGCAACTGCTTACATTCCTTGCTTCACTGTGCTGATCATGGTTTTTTTTTTTTTTAAGTGTTTCATTTCTGACAGTCCATGTAGGATCATTTCATATACAGACCGGCCTACAGTTGTGCTATACAGTTTCATGGGTTCAAGCTGAAAATTTTTCAGTTTAATTCTCTGCTGTTTAATGGATCTTATTCCAAAATGGCCACAACCGTAACAGTCTTTTGTTTTTAATGATTGCCCAATGTGCAAGATAAAATACTCATTAGAATTTTGAGCTTACGAAGGAGGCAACAAGAACTAACTTGATCTTGAGTTCCATTTGGGAATGAGGCATATTAAGTTGTTTAATTCACTGCAATCATCATTCTGTCTTCAAAAAGACTATAGAACAGTCCAGGTGTTGCTTCAGACAACGTCTATACAACCCAGACAGAAGGCCACCAGAAATTTCAAGGGGAAGGGAACTCAAAATAAAAGAAACCTCTCTTGGCAGAGTAGAGACCTTTTCTATTTTGCTGAGTAGAATAAACAGTTTCCATTCTCCCTCCCATACCTTAAACAAACCAAGAAAGATTCCTCCCTGGGTGCCATACATTATTTCTCTTCATGTGATTGTCTTTGTTCACAACATATAGCTTTTTTTTTTCAGTTTCCATCCATCATTCCAAAATACCTGCGCTTTAAGCTCCCTATTGTAAAACTGTACTTTGGCCAATCAAGACATGCACAGACAATCAAATGAGCCTATTGCAATACAAACGAAATGAGAGCAAGTAGTTTGCTTTTGCCTCTGACAGGCTGCGAATTTGGTGTCAGCTTTTTCACCCAATCACTAAACATGGTAAAAAACACTTCTTAAAAAAAACACCCTATCATTTTTTTCAGCTATTTGTGGGGGTGGCTTGCAGACAAAATTGGCCGACGACCTGTTATGCTTATTGGCCTGTCGCTTCTTGCAGCTAGCATGCTGGGGTTTGGACTTTCACAGTCCTTGTATGTGGCCTTCTTTACAAGACTTTTCTGTGGGCTTTCTAATGGTAGGAGGATTTATTTATTAATTTTTTATTGATAATAATTTGATACACATTTGGTTTAAGACAGGCATTGATACAGTGTTATCACACACTACTGAGCTTAACTTGAATCAAATACAGCATTAATACCAAATTTTTACTTTTGGCTTGCTTAAGGTGTAGTTGGAACCAGTAAGGCCATTGCTTCAGAGGTATCAGATAATACTAATCAGGTATGGTAGTTCTACCACTTTCTCTGTGTAATTTACTAAGCCTGGAATGAGAAATCAATGAAACTTATAGTCTTTTGTATTCCTAAACTTTTCTAATTTCTTGACATACATGTAAGAACTGAAGCTCTATCTTACCACTGGTTTGTTTGATGCATGTTATTAGGCCCTAGGTATGTCAGTGGTACTAACAGCTTGGAACTTTGGAATCATTGTTGGACCAGCTCTAGGAGGTAATTTTAATTGAAGGGTTGCATGCATAATCACCATGACGTTTTTCCCTATTTTGGTTATTTTGTCAAATTGTGGCCAAATTCCAGACAAGAGATGGTTTTCACTCACACGACCAGTGACCATATTGATTTACTGAAACAAAAGGAAATATTTGCAACAAAAAAACAGAGTTCAATTCACCGAAGATTGTTTAGGTACACCAATATGGCCACCATATCTTTGTTTAGGTACACCAAAATGGCTGCCGTGACGTCATGTGAAAACAATCTATACAGCAATCTTCATGAAACAATTTCTCTTCAATATAATTGGATTTATCATAGCAGTTACTTAGAAAAAAAAAACTCTTCAGCCACATACATACGGGAAGGCAGTGTGGCTGAGTGGTTAGGGAGCCAGACTTGAAATCCAGAGGTCCCGAGTTCAAGTCCTGCTCTGACCTCAAGCTCGAGTTTTCCGGGTAGTTCCTACTTTAACTCCTTGGCTGTACTTGTAAATAGCCTACTGGTCTGTCCCCCGGTAGATGGGGTTCTTAACTCTGTTATTTTCATTTGTATCAGTAGATAACATTAAATTTTGTTTTGTTGTCCCTAAAAAGCCCCTCAGGGGGAGTGGTCAATTACATATAAGTACTTTTTACATCACTGTTTGGCAGACATCTTATCCACACAATCTTTAAGTACTGATGCAATGGATGTATTTTCAAATGAATATTTTATTCTTCTCCCTCAGGTTACCTAGCACAACCCTCAGAAAAGTACCCCAACGTTTTCCCTAAAGGTGTGTGTGTTTTTTTGTCGTGGAGGAATTAGGGATGGACCCTTAGAAAAGTGCTTTTTTTTGGAGGGGTGAGTGGGTGGGTGAGGATCTTTGGAAACACAAGACTTTTTAATTTTTTTTCCAACTATGTTGGAAAACCTTTTTTTTTTTTTTTTTTTGCAATAATCCCTGGGCAGACTTTTTTTTTCATATTTTGTTTTCTGGGAATATATATTTTTTGCTTTTGCCCCCCACACCATCCCAAATCACTTTTCTAATGGTCCATCCCTTGTGGTTATCCAGATCCCCATGTAAATCTAGTGCCCTTTAAACCACAGGGCCACTCCACCTCCTGTGAACATTTTAGTTTTAAAACCCTACTCTCTTGTTGTGTGAAGGGACAATACATGTGTGAAGGTACATTAGATTATTTATTCTGAGCCTATTGTTGTTGATTGTGCTTGCACAGGAATGCTGTCAGTGTTAGTTGATCTTACTTGTTCATATCAGAAGAGTTGTATGCATAATATTGTGACTTTTTTCTTGTATTTTGGTTATTTTCTCAAATCACGGCTGAATTCCAAGCATCAAAATGTGCCTTCCTTAAAATACTTTTTGCAGTTGTACAGTATGCAGAAAATGAAAGCAATTCAATGGAAACAGACTCAAATGGTTGTTTTCCATCCTCTGCCGTTAGCCCTCAGTTTTTGCATGCCATCTGCAACAGTTATTTGCATAACTTATACACAGTTTATTGCTTATTGCTTATACACTGTTTATTGGTTATTTATTGTTGTCATCAAGACTTTACAGGGAACAAAGTAGTGTCATGGCTAATGATTTGTTTCCTTGTTTTACCATAGGCTCCTTTTTTGACCAATTTCCTTTCTTGCTACCATGCTTACTTAACTGTGCTGCACTTCTTACTTCAATTGTGTTGAACTACTTCTTCCTTGAAGAGACCCTTGTCAAAAGGTAGATAATACCAGATGGCTTTTTAATTTATTTATAACGATTAGAACTTTGTTAGCTGCCTTACAAGTTTCAGAAATGGTGTCAGTGGGGGAAGGGGCTGATGGGAGCCAGATTAGTTGAAAGTGGAGACCAAAAGTGGGAATAATTTCTTGCTTCACTGAGAAGACATGTATAAAAAACAATCTCCCTAGCTGGAAACTTGAAGTCAGTTTCCTAGTACTGGTGTTACTGCAACTAAACTGACTATATGAGGTGAACACCCTTCTTACATGTAAAATAAGTACCAGTCAGGTGGGTCCCAATGGCATGTAATGTGTTGATATATGAAAACAGCTGTACATTTTTTTTTGTACACAGTGAAAGTAAGACAGCTAGCAGTGCGGGAAGTGAATTACTACCTATGCAAAGCACAGATTCTTCAGATAATCAAGATGATTCTGGGAAACCGAATTTACCAGAGGATTTTGACAACAGTTCTGCAGAAAATTTCAGTTCCCCTGCTGATGAAGATCTAGAGATTTTGATAAGAAGTGACGCTGATAGTATAACTAGTGAACATTCTCAAAGCAGGTGTTGTTATTGCTGTCGCAACACATGTGGGTGCTGTAAAGTTTTGGGGAAAACCAAACTTGTAGTTTTACTACGGTAAGCTGTGACTACAACCATGATGGCATATCTACAAAATATGTTACATATTCTTTAAAGGACTGTTTCCCCATAGGTGATTATAGTTGTTGACACATCTGTTCAAGTGAGGTCTTGATCATCTTGATCATGTTTTACCATTAGTAAAGACAGACTCTAGACATTATATGTGTATGTTTATGGTAGTATGGATGTACTACGTAAGTTCACCATACAATGCAAATTAGTGAGTCTTCAATGACCACCACATTTTGACCTCTTCCAACTCACTGTACTCTGGAGAGCTTTTCCTTTTGTCAAATCAATTAATGTCCGACAGTGAAGGACTGTATGTTTCTGTTGAATTTTTTTCTCGCTCACTGTGAACGCTGATTATCTCTCCTGTTTCCCATGGACATTGTATGCCAGAACTATTTACTTAAAGGAGATTGGTTGTAAAGGATTAAGCCACCTATGTTTAGGCTTGGTTTTGCAGTAAGATCCAGCAATTGTGTACTTTTGATTCCATTTTCAGCACTAAGTGCAACATTGTGCTTTCTTTATCCAATTTCAGAAATCGAAATGTTCTTATTTCCATTGCTGCATACTGTTTGCTTTCCTTTCATGTCATTGGATTTGATGAGCTGTTTTCACTATGGGCTGCCACTCAACCTCACCTTGGTTAGCTTACTGTCATTTTGGATACAGTCTCAGTTTTTATGTATTTACACCACAGGCAATACTTGCAAACACAATTCACAGACAGTGGTAAAATTAATCAAGTTCAGCTGCATATGTGTGCATTGGCCAATGTAGTAAAAACTTTCCATATGTGCTTGGCAACCACCACGGTGGAGAAAAATTTAATGGCAGCAATTTTAATTGCAGTGTAATTCAGCCTAAATAACTCCTCATAAAAATGGGAATGGGAAGGAATAAAGCAGTCTGAGTATCAGAAGAAAAACTGCACTTACTATTGTGGTGGTTTGCAGTCACTTTTTAAAAAATATACATTGCTGATATTAAATAGAGGGTTCTTGTGCAATGATACCTATGTAGTGAAGTGTAAAATCATTTTATTACATATTATGTGTGGATATCAGTGTGGTAAAGCCGTGACTAAAAATGATACCCGTAAGTGATATGATATCATTTCACTGCAGTGAAATGATATCATATCACTTCACGGTTTGAATTGTCCACTCAAATAAACTGTAATAATTTGGTTGGACCAATCAGGTTCCACGTTATATTTTAGCTGACGCCTGGCGTCAAATTTGGCGGGAAGAATTGCTTTGCAGTTTTATCAACTTTCTTGTTCTTCAACTTCATGGCTTGATTTTTTTTAAGCATGTAATATGTAATAAACAAATTATTACATGTTAACAGCCTGATATCGTTTTTATTCACTTGTTTTTAATACCATATCGCTCACTCGCTCGAAGACTCGCTCGTTCTCGATATGATATTAAAAACTCGTGAATAAAAACAATATCAGGCTGTTAACATGTAATAATCTATATATCTACCATGACTGTGGTGTGATATTTACCTCCTATTTAAGAGGAGATCATACATGACTGTATTTAAAATTAATGTACATGTATCTTACCCAAGATAAACATAAATATAGTAAGTGTATTCTTACCGGAAATACCATTTTCCTCTTTTTAGGTGGACTTGGCTTTACCACTGACCAAATAGGCACTGCTTTACTTTGTGTTGGGGCCTCACTTCTTTTTCTTCAGATGATACTCTATCCAAAGGTAGAAATTTTTTAAGATGCTAATAACTTGTGTTTACATGCATGCATGTGTTCACTTGGTGTTACAAGAAAATGTAACTATAATAGAGAAATTTAGCAACACACTAAAAGGCAAAGGGTAAATGCTAGACTGGAAACTGGAATTTCTTTTCCATTTGGGTGCAGTGAAACTGCCCTCTACACCGCATAGTCAGCCTACAGGAAATGGCAAATGCAAATGGAAAACACACATGGTCAGCTCTGCCATTTTGCATCATGTAAGTGAGATGCTCAGTTTCTAACGTTAGCATTTCTTACCCCTGTCACTATATTAATAAAAACCTTTTCAAGGAAGAACAGTTTCATGGAATCAGCTATGAAAAGCAACCATGATTAACAGGAATGAGCAAGACCTTCTAGAAAGGGACACGGAGTTAATTTTTTGCAAAGAAGCTTGTGTCACTTTGTAGAAAAATATCATTCTAAATCTTAAATTTGCTTGACTTTTTTCAGTTTGAGAGAAGACTTGGTGCAATAAGAGTAAGGTTTTTTATCCAATTACTATTGTAACATCATTTGACTTGTATGGATTACATTGTATGCGTGTGAAATCCAGTAGCTGTTAGTGTTGCCCTTATTTGTTGCCTACGACTTGTAACAGTCCATTGCTGAAGTTATACAAAGTTTACCACCAGACAAATGTGGCCACAAATTGACAAAAATTAATACAGGTAGCCAAAAAAGGTCACTTCTATAGCACTTCAATTTAGGGGCTCCAGGCAAAAATGTCACTTTTTCTTTTTTAGTAGTGCGTTTGGTGATTTTGCACAATTGTGGCCTATTGCACACAATACACAATTACACACAAGTTATGGAATTGCTGGGCACGTGGGGGCGGGGGGAGGGGGGAATATGAAAATACAGGGAAAGAATTTCTGGTGACTTCTTTTCATCGCATTGCCCTACTTTTTGGCATAATATAGCACGGGACGTCCACCCCAAAATTTTAGTGCAGTTCATAAAGATGAATAAAGATAAATACTTAATTGACCACTACCCTTAAGGGGCTTTTCAGAGCCAATGAAACAGATAATACAAATGAACGTAACATAGTTAAGAATCCCAACTGGCAGGAGGCAGACCAGTGGGCTATTTACAAGCACAGCGGAGGAGTTGTACCAGGGACTACAGAACAATTCCAGCAAGTGGTTAGAGCAGGACTTGAAGCAGGGACCTCCAGATCACAAGTCCAATGACCTGACCACTAGGCCACACTGCCTCCACTTTCCACGTTCATTTGGTGGCAATTGGCTGTGATTTTGAAAAATGCCCTATAAACTGTGCAAAAGTCCTGTTACATCATTTTTGCCTGGAGCCCTTCAATCTATCAAAAGTGTTTTTTTTTTTAACTTACACTAGTCATAATTCTTTCCGGATCAGGTTTTTCAATTGGCAAATGCTGTCATGGGAGTAGCAATTCTGTCCCTGCCATTTGTTAACACTTATTACAACAGGTAAGTGCAAAATTTTGTCCTTTTTCCTTAAATATTGGAATTACCAGAAACTTTCTGTCCCATTTGACATTTCATTTTGGTGAGATGGCAACCTTCTGATTTATATCTGGACATTTTGTTTTGATGGCATCATCCAGTCAGCCAATATACAGCTGTATCTGGGACACTTGTCCTGAGAAGGCATGGAACACGAATGGTGGAAAACACTGTTTCATTCAAAAAACAAAAAAAATTGTAAATTTTAACTGGAAATTTTGGTTGAATCGATCGCAACCTAGGTATCAGGTTCTAAATTTTCTATGGGTGTTTTGGATTCATGAGCACCTACACTCAAGAACTGTGAGTGTAACTGGAAGAAATGATTATGAAGTGCAGGTTAGAAATGAACTGAAGAAATGATCCTCACACTTTCTGGACAATTTAAGCAATTGTCTCTTATATGCACTTGAAAAATTCAGGTGACTCCAACTGAGCTATGAAGCCACACAGTTATTGACCTGCTCTCAACTGTGCATGTGGCTTCATAGCTCAGTTGGAAAGAGCACTGCACCGGCATCGCAGAGGTCATGGATTCGAATCCCATTGAAGTCACTTGAATTTTTCAAGTGCATATAAGAGACAATCGCTTAAATTTCCCAGAAAGTGTGAGGATCATTTCTTCAGTTCATGTGAGTGTAACTATTCAGCATCATTAAGCAGTGGGACAATTTGAGGAAAGGTCAAGTTTTTTAAATGGTACCCACACACAGCTGTAAAAATCACAATGATTGTATCTATAAATCTTGTCTTTTTCTTTCTTCAGATCAACAGTTCTTTGGGTGCTGTTGTTATTAATTCTTCTACCCTTGAAGTTGAATACTGGTTTTGCATTTGGGTCAACAGGACTCCTTGTAAATAATACAGTTGGTCCTGAACTGTTGGGCTCTGTAAATGGCCTTTCAATGACAGCTTCTTCAGTATCCAGGTACATGTATGAGAAAATTTTGCCTCTGATATATTGACTCAGGTATTGACCAGTAATTTTCAATTAAAATGTTGAATAAAGTTAAAAAGATGACAGTGGAGTTGATTTTGCACAGTTTGTTCCCATAAAATAAATGAAACTGAGTAAAAAGTAGATTGCCCAAGCAAACTTACTTGGTCCAAAAATTTTCCAAGAATACATGGTGGGGGCAACTTCTTGATATATCACTGATTCAACAAAGAATACCTCGTTCTTTTTATTCATTACTAGGAATAAATTTATTGAAGGGGGGGGGGGGCAAAAATGTCGGGAGTTTTCAGTGTGTTTGGTCATTTTGTGAAATTGTGGTCAAATTTTGCAATACAAAGTGATTAAATTATGGTCACAAATCATCTGTCCCAAGTGATGTGAAGAAAATAATGAAAGAAAGGAAAAACATTTTGGACACTGGAGGTGGGTGGTGGGATGGGTGCACAAGAGGAAGAGAATATGAAATAAAGGGAAAAAATCTCTTGGCTTCTTTTCATTGCATTATCCAATTTTTAGTAATTAAGTTAAGCCCATAACTTTTTAGTGCAGTTGATTTGGTGTAAATTGGCTGTGATTTTGGGAAGTGACCTAAAAACCACATCAAAATTAATTCACTTAGTCATTTTTGCCTGGAATCATTCATTTACCTGTACACTGTATGTTGCTGCAAATAATGTTTGCAGCAGAAAATAAGCAGTGAGATGCAGTGAGTTACAGTACACATATTAAAGTTTACCTGAGGTTACTTTTTTGACTTGCAGGGCTGTGGCACCAGTGGTTGTTGGAAGCTCTTTTGCATGGTCAATAAGTCATGGCTTCAAATTTGGTTTTCCACTAAATGAGCATTTTGCCTTTGTGACATTATCTATGGCAAGTGTGCTAGCAATTGTGATGAGCTGTCTTCTTCCTGAGAGATTGAACAGGAGACATACAGAAGCCACCAGGGTGTAACCATATCTACAATTAATATTTGCTCCATGGTCTCTGAGTTTCCTAAAAGAAACAAAGACATATTTCATGTATGGTTTACATGTTGAAACACATGTACAGTACCACAGTGAGTCAGCAAGTTAAGTTATGTCCTCAAGATCTGAATTGTTAGAAGGAAGCCACAATCTCAGAAGACAATCACAAAGCAGTCAAAGCATTAATCTAGTATTCAGTGGCAAAGCTATGAGGTACCAGTACTACTGTATACCTCTAGAGGACCCACACTTAATTTCAAAGAAATAGCAAGGCTAAGTGATGCTTTTATGCATGTTTAGCCAGTTACATTGTACATGAAATTATTTTTGGAGGAAGTCATCCTCGCATCAGAAGAATGATCTTGAGCATTAACAATATCATACTTTGGCCCCCAAAAAGTGAAATGCACTTTAAGAATACTGGCTGAACATTTTTCAAGATTACATAAATTTGATACATGTACATGTACGTTTCCATCTTGCCCTCTTTTGTCTATCCACTCTCCTCTTACTATGCTTAATTGTATTTGTATTATCTCGTTATACAGTTCTAAAGCACTTATTGTGGTGCATTATTCTATTTTATGGACAGCTTCTGTGTGATGAAATAACTGACAAAAATTGTGTTACCCAGCCCAGTAAATGGTTTTTTTTTCCACATCTCTCAAATAGCTTTAATCAAGAATCCACCACTGTGTATCACAACAACTTATTTATTACATTGATGTCATTCATTTTTAGACCTTACAGAAGTGCGATCATAGCATTTTATTTTGAATTGTTAATTTGGAATGGCTGTTGTTCATGGAGATATTAATATAAAGCATGCCTGACATGGTGCAAACAAAAAAGGATATTACGTGAAGTTATATTATTTAGTGTGAACCAAGCTGTTTTCAGGAGTTTTTTTCATGGGTGTCTTCCAGTTATAAATTTTTCATATATTTTATTGTTTAAATTAGACTGGGGGACCACAAACTGTACTTTTGAACACAGAAATCCATGAACTCCTGAAAACATTATTTTGAAGAATTTTGATTGTATAGCTTGTG
>BLFK01000490.1:3194256-3206488 GCA_014634185.1 Astreopora myriophthalma
AGTGTTATGCGTGTAGTCCAGCAATTAATTCTGTTTAACTTGCAGAACATTTTATTTTCAAGAATACAACTTCCTAAGAAGTAAAGTGTCTCAGCCATCACTGTCCCAATTAATGCTTAAATTGAATGATAAGGCAAACCTGAATATTCGCAGATTAATTATTTGTACTATAGTACCCTAGAACGTATGACTTCTTACTATCAACTATGCCTAGTCTTTGGATTGGAAAACCATTTTTACTACATGTTGCATGTATTTACAAGACTTGATAATTTATTTCCTTTTTGTACAGTTATTTCTCTTTTTCAGTATACTTGTGGTTCTAAACTATTGAATCACTACAAAGTTCCACTGTAGAAGATGAATTGTAAACTGATATCAAAATCTGAATGAAAGGACTTGTCATAAATAATGATTCATTTGCCAGCATTTTCCATCGAAAAACCTTCAATTAACAAAATTTCTCTCCTTTATCTTGTGTACAAGACTTGTGTAATATTTTTTTTCTAGTGTTTATCTCTTGTACAAACTGTCAAAACAAAATTTGTTTGGCTCAACTTGCTCTACATTACCTGTAGTCTACGAAATAATTTTAAAAACTTTTGCACATTAAAATGTTATTTTGGTTTTGAAACTTTGAAAAACAAGATTGTCAGAAAACATTAATTTTTAGTGCAGGTTATTGTCATTGCCTTCTTGTCTTTTTTTAAAGGCAATGACTTGATGCTGGGTATGATATACATGCAAAATAAAGTTGTCGGAATGTTATGTCATGTGAAGACTACATTTATGGTGATTTCAAGTGTGTTAATGCAAGCATTATCTCCAGGTTGCCTTGGAATTAACTATTCAAGAGAAAATCAATCCTAAATTTTGTGAACATTGTTGGCATCCATTTGTGGGGGGCTCACTATGTATTTCAAAAGGTTTTTTTCATAGAATAGATTTTTGACCACATCACTGGCCCTAGATTTTCAAGGAATTGCCCTTAGAACAGTCTTCACTTACAGTCTAAACAAGCCAAGCATAACCCCCAAATTCTATTAACTGGAATATTTGAAATTTGAATACACAAATAGTTTTGAAACATGACTGTTGTGAGAAATACAGGATTGTGTTACAAGCAACCCTTGGCAACTTGAGCGTTATAATAAATATCACCACTTCGAAACAAATTTCTGTCATGACAGTTGAGCTTTAGTTTTATTTACAGTATTTTGAGTCTTGAATCAGCGCTTTGTTACTTTTTTATAGCCACTCAGCTTGTCCACAACCACTTGTAACAGCCTTGCTCTCAAGGGTCATGTTGCGAATGGATTAATGCATTCAGGTCTCAAATAATCATTTAATTAGTAGGATTTAATGGGGTATGCTTGACCTGGTTTGACTGTAAGTTTGAAAGTAATATTGACATTATGCAATAGTTTTGGTTTGTTTTATGAGTGGATGAAAATTAAAAGCAAGCAAACAAACCAATCAGATGCAGAACTAAAAACAAATTGCGACTTAGACACTCTTTGTTTTGCCATGCTTGCTGTTGGCTGCCTTTACTCGCTTTGCATTCTGGCCTCGGTTGTTCAAAAGGTGGATAATGCTATCCACCAGATAAATCGCTATCCAGCGGACAAATGCTAGCAAATCCAATTGAGTTATCCTGTGGATAGTAACTTATCTGGTGGATAGTGTTATCATCCACCTTTTGAACACACCTTGAGACCTGATTGACAGGTAAAAACAAAGTCATGATTCACTTCAATTTGCAGTTGGTTCAGGAGTATTTCCTTCAGAATGGAATTGGCTCTGTAATTACCTTGGTTTGGGTTTTACTGCTGTTAAATGAAAACCTCTTTTACGATACTGGGCCCAGTTGTTCGAAAGGTGGATAGTGCTATCCACTGGATAAATCACTATCCACTGGATAACTCAATTGGTTTTGCTAGCATTTATCTGCTGGATAGTGATTCATCTGGTGGATAGTGCAATCCACCTTTCGAACAACTGAGGCCTGGAAATTTGTTTGCAGTCTGTTGAAAGGAAGAGGATTTTGTTTAGATATCCCACTGAGTGAATCCAGAATGTTTAAACTTTCAATGAGAAACTCCGAAGTGAAATTTCAGTCAACGGTTTGGTTTTTCAGTGCCATCAATCACTGGTCAAGGCTTACATTGCACATTGTGATGGATGGATTAAGTTTGATCCACGTTGATGGTTTCTATATTAAATGCACTATCAACTACTACTTTGAATATGATTGACAGCTGTAGAAAATGAGATCACAAGTTGGACTTTGCATTTGATTGAAAGGCACCAAAAACTGTCGATGCCAAAGTTTCAGTGTTATAGGAAAAGGCAAGAATAAATTATTGTGGATACATAGTTGGGATGTGCCTAAATATACCCATTACAAATTTTTTTCCTTCCTACCTTTAAAATAAATACCCAATAGAGCAAAATGGCTGAATGACATGACAACATTTAATGAAGCCCCCAAAATTATTCTCTTGACAACCACTCTGGATATGTACTCAGTGTTGTTCTTTTTAATACTTGATGCAGATGCCCCACTTAAACAAAGCCCAGACTCTCTTAGCTTTCATAAATTTTCAACAAAGTATTAAGTATGTCTAATGTGTGCACCAAATGTGAGGATGTAGTTAGCGTGGTAGTGTTTGGTGGGTGGGGGGTTGTGTGCATAGCTTCTCTAACGTGACTTGTTTTTAGCACATTAACCCCTCGATGGAACTAATCAGGGAATAATGGCTCGTAGGGGATTGAAGTTGCATATAGGACATAATTTGGTGTTTTCTGTATTTTTTCACCCAACTTGGTAAATGTAAATTCTGTCCCTAGCATACAACTCGCGCTAACAATACAAGCCTTAAAAGCAACTTTAAAATTCTTTCTTTTCTCTTTAATACATTGTTGCATATTACTTTAGTTCAGTGTTTCATTAGTAGTAAGTCCATTTTCAAGTCCCTCATACTGCAGTTTCTGAGAGATGCTTTGTATGTCCTTGTGATAATCATACCCTGCAAAGAAAACAAACTCACAAATTACTTTACAGCATTACAATCTTCCAAAACAGTGCATTTTTGCTGACATAGTCTCACACTAACTAAACAAAAGCAACATTTCATGAATGCAGATGTTATCGCTTGTTCCATGCCATACCCAACTTGGGCAAAAGTCATGCAATATCTTTGATAATAGCTTCTCAAGCTCATTCATAATTCATAAGCCCAAAATAAAAGAAATCACTACTATGAAGGGAGTTTGGATATGTGATCGTAATAAGCATAAAATTTCAGCAACTTTAGACTCACATTTCTCTTAAAATACTGATTTCTTTGAGAAGCAATCCCAAACACTCAAAAGAGTGTTTCATCAGATATCCAAACACCTCAAATTTAGTTAAAACATTTGGCTTTTGGCCTTGTTTTTCAACTTGTTTCTGGATATCTGGTGAAACACTCTTTTTCGTGTTTGATATACGTATTACTTCAGGTCTTTTAATATTTTTGGCATTTAAAATGTTTCAAGTATAAAACATCCCAGAGAGATTTTATAGTAAATGTATGAAGGGTGAAATTCTCTCCTATTAATGTTGACTCCACAAGAAGCTGGCGAGGTAAATACTACATGTAATTACGAATCTCTTTAAAATCGCCCCACTTTACATAAAATTTATTTAACAATTAGCACTACTCTTATTTACTGTTAAATTACAGAGTGCTGATGCAAGGTTAAAAAGTTGTAATGACAAATTATTTGTACTTACTTTTTAACCACCTGAACAACATCCTCATCTTGCAAGACATGTTCCTTACCAACTTTCTGAGGACTGAACTTGACTGATGAGCCCCAAACTAATGCACTGTGGGGGAAAATTAAAAAAAAAACAATAATAAAAATCAACAGTTAAATTTTGTTTTTTACATAACTCTAATACATATTTTTTGTCTTTGTTTTCTTTTATTTCATTCTGGCTTCTGTTCATGAAAATGCTTGGGCACTGGGGTAGGACAAGCATCAGCTTCAGCTTCAGCCTACCACGGGAAGATGGACACTCCCGCCCTCCAGAGTCCAGTAAAACTGAATTGGACCGTGCCAACAACCCAAGCAGCCACCCAAATCATAGTTAGTGTATGCTAATATATTACACTGGTGCCAGACTGTGATTGCTAATTCAGTGTTTTTGGATTGCAACTCCAGCTCCAGATCCAGTCTCATGAGTGACACAAGATCCTTACTGCTTAAATTCCTTCATGATACTCTTGTGTAGAGAGTTACAGAAGTCTTCCACAGTTGTCTGGCTATTTTTTAACACAACCGGTGCCTCGTAGTCTGGTAGCTGGCCTTTTGGTTTTGTATATCTAAAACATAAATAATTTGGATACAGTAAATTGGGATAACTTTGTTTATAAAGATTAATCATAACAATAATTAGAAAATAAATAATTATTGTTCAACAATGGCAGTACACTTGAATATACAAAGATGACCCATCAAACCAATTGGAAATTACTGACACATTCATAACGTTTACCTTGACTTTGTCTCGGTCCATGAAAACACAAAAAAAGAACTTGGCCAATATCCAGCCACCTTGAACTCATGCTTGGTAAATAACCCATATAAAGTACAGTGACTAATACAACTCACATTCTAACAAGACTGAGGTATTCCCATGTCTTTTCCAACAAGTCATCAAAGTTCCACTTGTGGTGTGCTGATAATGGAACTGCATGTGGAATTTTGTAGACTAAATCTAACTCTTCAATGGATATTTGATCGATTTTGTTCAGGATGTAGATACAAGGGATGTAAACCCTGCCGTAAATGAAACAAAGAAGTTATCAATAATAATAAGTTATTGTTTGTGGATGAAACAAGCTAGTGATGTTTCCTTGCTTACAGCAAAAATCATTTTGTCAGAAGTCTTTCACAAGTAAACGTCGGCTGTTACATCCCTATTGTAGTTAAGCAATGTTCCAATAGCTTTTGACCCTGAGGGAAATCCTTGAAATGGACGATCTATCTTTCACCATTCCTCCTTCATAGTCACTTACGAGTCACTTTTTTTTGTTTACATTTTTTTTTACAAATTTTACCTATTTTTTCGTTTCTTACTATACCTAGTTACAGTAGGAGTAGCTAGTTACAGTACATATTGAGTATAGTAATTACTTATGAGTCACTTGCCAGTAAAAATGTAATGAAGTGCCTTATGTTTAGGTTATTCAAACTGGCCAAGCACAAAGGATCCTTAACTCAACTCAGTCTCATATCATTCTATAAATACTGTGAAATCTTGCTAAATCCATTTAAAAACTGCTTTTTACAGAACCCTGGTACTTGCCTGTTTCCTTCAATTACATCAATAAGGTCATCTGCCGTGGCATCGTATCTCAGGGTAATATCTGCATTAGCAATGCGATATTCACTCAAAATGGACCTCACTGAATCAATCTCCAGCTCTGATTGGGTACACTATGAAACAACAGGAATATACAGACCTATTCCACTTGAATCTTACATCTTGTTATCCCATGATATCATTTTCAATTGATGGAAATATTTCCTGCCATTTGCAAGGCAAACCCATTGTAGAATTGAGTAGAATAACATTTCATAAAATGCAAAGAAAGCATTTCTAGGACTTGAGTCAAAATTTTCCACATGGACAGATTTTAGCACTATGCCTGGACAGTCGCTAAACAAGACCAAGACAACATTTTTAATTTAAGCAAGTAAAGCAACCTTCAGGTACCGGTACTTATACATACTGTGGTTTGAAGATTGATTCCACCTTTTTCCTTCTTCCTGAATGTTATATTTGGGGGTTCCTTGTTAAGCCTGATAAATATATATATTTTAAATTTCTAAATAGAGCATAGGGCATGCTTTTTAACAACAAGTTTAATACTGCAGGCCAGTGACTTTATACTTGACAAGAAGGAGTGTTGATTGCCAGAATTTCAACCTGTCCAATAACAGGTAATGTTAAGATTTTACAAAACCCTGTGCATCAATAAAAATTTCAGACTCAACCTCTGTTTATGCTTGCTGACTATATACGAGATGGTACATCATACATGATGATAAAAATAACTAATATGTATACACAGTATATGTAGCTAGAGTGGAAAACTTTCTAATTGATCCCAAATTTTTTGGGGTGCAATGTACAGATCACAAGTTTATAATATATAAATGCTACCTTATTCCAAAACCTTCCAGTTCATATTCAATCAGTCGCTTGTGCCCCAGCGGTTTAAGAACATCAAGCACTATGAAGATCAAACTACAGGTCCTTGCAACTGTTTGTGGACAAAAATAAAACATTCATTAAAATTATACTGTAAGTTAGCTTTATTGTCATAACAAAAATTGTTGTCTGTAAAGTTAGGATCCTTAGCTTTGACTCGTTAAATATCTCTCAAGAATTGTATAATGACTGGAAACTTTGGTGTTTTTCATTTGAGTGCCTTTCATTTGACATGACCTTTTGACCTCTTTGGCAGACATTTTTTTGCAAGGATAAGAAAAGCCCTGCTAACTACAGTGGAAAGCTACAAAGTGGCTGAGACAACATTTCCTTAATTTCACACTACATTTTCTGGAGGTGCCATCAGGTGTATGTCAGACTTTCAATCTCAGATACAGTGGCTTTAGAAGACCTAATGTTCAAATGTCAAGTTGTTTCCTTACACAAAAAGGCTTTGCTCCTCAATGTCTCTATTCAGCTACTTTTCTCTTTCTCAGCTCTACCTTCACCAGTCAAAGTTTAAAGCCATCACAGATTGACTACTCTAGTTTACTCTCTCCTTGTGAAATAGTAACTGGCACCTTGATATGAAACCAAACGGTGAAATCATCTAACGTAACAAATACCTGCAATAACCTGCCGTCCTCTTCCTTTACCATCCTTGGCACCCTCAATGATCCCAGGTAAATCAAGTAGTTGTATTTTGGCTCCTTTGTATCGGATCACTCCAGGTACCGTGGTTAGGGTGGTAAACTCATATGCTGCTACTTCAGAGTATACACCAGCAAGGTTGGTCAATAGTGTTGACTTTCCAACAGATGGAAATCCTGCCCAAAGAAACAAAAAAAATTGAAGTGCCTAAGCCCCAATACCAACATGACTGTATATTATCTGTGCTGTGCATCATAGGTTTCCTGGATACCGGTCAGGCGCGAACTTTTCAAACAAAATACTTTGTTCACTAGTGATCATTTTCTATAACCTCACGACGTGATCAAATCGTGACGATGTCATCTTGATCGCTAAAGATGTAATTTTGATCACCACTGGGGCTCAAAGGTTACTCTCAGAAGAGAAACTTCTTTCAAGTGGACAACTGTAAAAGACCCTAAACTGTACCCTATAAGGAAGACTGCCTTGATAATGGAAGTGTTTGCATCACACTCACTTCCCAAGAATCAAGATGGCCATGCACTGTGTTAAGAGGCTGCAAAAACCTTGACATTCAAAAACAAAAAGCTGACTTTCCTTGCATTTTCACACCCTTTCTCAAGACTTGCTCCACTGCCATAGGTTGTTGACAGCTCAACAATACCCAAAGCATACAGTTTGTATACAGTTTGTACAGACAAGCATCTGGCTACGCAAGGTGCTTCTGTCTGATAATAAAAACTTGACTCACCAACAAAACCAATTCTAGCATCACCAGTCTTGGCAACATCAAAACCTGAGAAAACCATGGCACTCAAATGAGCCAGACACATAACTCAAAACCTTGGTCAAAACCTATGGTAAATAAGACTCCTGTTGCTCAGTGGTGTACAAACCAGTAATCAGAAGTCAAAGTCATAGCTTTAACTCCTGTTAGGAGCACCTCAATTTTTTCTGAGCATGCCCACATCATTACTGATAAAATCATTATTTCATTCAATCACTAGGTCGAAAATTCGTGATCCTCTTTGCTACAATTGCAAGAATGCCACAATTTCGAGATTTCAATCCTAGCAGTATGCAGGATGTTTGTCACCAGAACGTAGTCAAATAGCTTAGTTCCCACAGAGGTAAAGCATCGGAGCTAGTAATCATAAACGCACTTCAAACTTCAAACTTAAAAACTTCACTTCAATCTTGTTTCTTTCTTGCTTGATACAGACTCGTTATCTCTTTGATGTTTTTTGTACCTCAGCCAATTCCATGTTTAACCATCCACGGAAAGATTCCCGTTCAGCTCCCTACATTAATTATACATGCATATTCCTACTAACCCTCTTCGAATAGAGTTTTGCTAGGAATATGCATGCATAATAAAGTAGGAACTATACAGAAATCTTGCCTCATCCGGTAACATAGGGGGTGGGGTGGGTGGGGGAGACTTTGGAGGGTGTGTTGGAGGATGTAGGACACCTGGATTATGCCCCAGTCCCCAGTCTCAAAAAAGCCCTTACAGATTGTACACACATTGTAATAAAGTCTTCCAAGACTTAACTTGTTAAGTAATAATTACTAACCTTCTCCTTGGACTCCCCCTCCACCTTTTGGTGTGATCAGTTCTCGTCGTAACTTAGCCAGCCGTGCTTTCAACAATCCAAGATGATGCGCTGTTGCCTTGTTTTTCTGCGTTCTCGCCATCTTTAATGTTAATTATAATCAACAAAATTAAAACAAAATGTGCACTTCAAGCCTGAGAAAACAGTTGTATAAAGACAATAGCCATACCTCACTTTCTATTTCAGCGATTTTTTCCAGGATGCCCATACTGAGTTGTGTATAAACAGGATTAGAAACTCTGAGTAACTCTCGTGACGACTATATAGGTTGTGTACACCACATATGATGTCTCCTACACACTGTTTGACGGGCCTTCCCTTGAGACCTTGCGACTAGACAATTACAAGCATGGAGTACAGGGAGAGACATTGCGCATGCGCATACTAAATATCGAAAGAAAAACATGCAGAAGCGGCAGCGGTACCTCTGGACATTTAAGCCTGAGCGACGTACCATGACGAGTCTCCCCGAGATTTCGGCCCGCGGATCGCTTATACTCGCTGCTTTCGGATACCTATCCCCGATAGGCAGTGAGGGAGAGAAATGTCGGCCCCTAGACCATATGTGACAGATCCCTTACGTACTTGCAGCTCAACTCCTTCTGCTTTATACGATGATTTGGAGCGATATATATTTGCGACTATAGTTGTCGCGTCTTCCATATGGTATGGATATTTTTTGGTACTCATTTGTAATACAAGCATTTGGCGCATGCGCATGTGCTCAGTGTGACAAAACAACAAAAGGAACAGCGCAATTTCCGGTTAAGCTTTAAAACGCTGTCGCTTCAGGCTTAACAGGTTATTTTTCAGACACATTCGGTTTTGTTTTATTATTTGGATTCCGCGTGAACAAACAAGAACAACAATTTAGCGTATACAATGACAATAACGTGTCTGGTTAGACAGGGGATGGACAAAAGAACTAACAAGTTATTCGAAAAGAGCAATAGCTCCTAATTAAATAATGTTTGGTGCCTTCAGGGACTCTCGCGGACTGTGATTGGCTAAAACTGTTTTTTTTTTTTGTTTAGATGTTCTATTCGCATAGCGTCTGTTGAAAGAGGTTGTTTTGAGAGAACAGTAACATGTAAAATCGCTGTGGAGATGTAGAACGTCCACGTTTCGCTTGCTTTCGTTTCGTTTTCCTTCAGCGGAGCTTATTCCGGTGTTAAAAATATACAGTTCAATCGATTTCTCGGTTAAATAGTCTTTTGAGCAGGGAATATGCGCTGTACGGGATGTTTGCATCAAGTGGCCGGACTTTATGTAGTCTGAGACGTCGAAAGAACGAAGGAAACCAGTCGTTTCGCAAACGTCTAGGGTCAGTTCGCAAACGCTTTAAGAGCACTGAGTTCGCAAACGTCGAGTTGAAATAATCGCGCTTCGATCCTGAACACTGAAACTTGTTCATGTTTAAATTTGTGATATTACAGGATCCACCAACTCATATCCTACTAATATTATAGTCGCGAAGTGATCGCAATAACACGAATTTGTATTTTGAAGTAAAGTTTTCGTTCGCGTTTCCATCTTCGGTGCTAAAGCTCCCTTCCAAGAAGAGTGCATCATTCAGTACGATGTATTGAAAATTAAACAATGGAATCAAACGCAATTCTTACGATTGCGACACCGTCCTCTTTTAGGATCAAATGAAAACAATAGGCAGAGGCCGAAAAATAAAACAGTAACATTGCATCAGATCGTAAGGGACGCAAATGAATTAACGAGCCCAAGGATTATTAGGAGCTGGTTACCCGGTACGCAGTACGCGGTGGAAAATGAAGTCAAGAGTTGCGCCATGTTAGTTTTCTCGACGAGTGATCATCAACTGACCTTCCAACGCTTAAGGAAGCAGGCATGATCAAGCTTTCCGACGCTTTTATTTATAAAGAGCGAGGCATAGTCAAGTTTTGCGAACCGCGTAGCCGGCTTCGCAGAATATAGTCGATGTGGCGGGGTATTCTGCAGTTAAGCCAGAGACGGTGTCGGCAGAAGTTGAATGGGTGGTGTGCACGTTACGTCATGGCCGCCATGTTGGTTGACGAAAACAATAGATCTCTCGCTAGCTCCTTTTGTTCGTCACCCAGCATTTGTACACTTCATTATTTTTATCTGTGCCTCAAGAGATTGGTTGCACACCACCTACTGGTTTGTATTGGAAACGTTCTGGTCATTGCGGCTCCTATACCATGGAGCTTAGGACTCTGCATTCGTCTCTTTGTTTAGCAAGCTCTCTTACGACTCCTACCGCACACCGTCGCTTTAATTACTCACAAACTAATCTAACTAATTTGTTCACACTCAGTTCAGTACCGAGACCTCCCGTAAACAGAGAAACATTTCCTGGGCCTGGAGGCATTCGTACTCTAAATTCCGAGTATACGTCAAGCGACAGACCTGTCAGTGCAAGTTTAAAACTTGATCGAAAGAAAGTGAGTTCAGCAAGATCAAGCTTCGAAGATCAAGGATAAGGGAAACCCTACCTAAGGCGAGTTTGGGACAACAAACGTGAAATCAACAGCACGCACTACATCATCAACCGGTTGGAACATACACCGTTTTCATCTTTTTTTGTATGTGTATTGAGTTACCGCCTATAACATGATACAGTTCAACTTGATACAAGTGCGTGAGTATCCTGTGACATATCTTCATACCCAGGTCCTCCATTTACTCATTCGTTCACTCACCCACAGCGCTAACAATAAACATTTACACCCTTATTTCGTAGTTACAATGGACAAGATGATATCATTTTTATTTCTTTTCAAAAAGATTTGTTCTTCTCTTCGTAATATTGTCTGCAAACATTTCAACATATAAGGTATGAAAATGTCTTGTATCTTGCAACTATTGATACTGGTGATGGTGTTGTAATGTACCCGTGAGAAAGATGTGCTACTTGCTTGCCAACGGGCGAAGGGACAACTGAAAAGGACAGGAATCGTGCGTACGACCTCCGTAGCACCGGTTCGATGCTCTGTGTCTTGCTGAACGCAGTATGGTTCACTGACTTTTACCATACAAGCACATTTTAATTCTGACTGCTGTATATGTTTTCACACACTGAAGCAAACTTCCGTGTTTGCGGTTGTTAGAAGGCCAGGACGTCACTCGTCAATGGACACCAAATGTCTCCCTAGTTTTCCCATTAACCACGTTCCTCGGTTGCTTCTGACCGAGTAACTGTGTCCTGGGGCGAGGGTCTTCCCTTTCCAAAGTCGGTGACCACTTCGCTCTTTGCTTGCGGACTCACGACTTTTCCTGGACGTGTTTCACTCATCTTCTCGGTGTGCTCGATCAATGACAAACATACAAATGCCCAGTTAAAGAGATATTGTGCTGGTAATGAGCCGTGTTTAGCTACTGCTCCTTGCGGTACGTCTGTAGGACAAGTAAAAAAATAAAGAAAAAAAATTTACAAAAGTTAGTTGTGAGCACTCAGTGACGTACGGTTGAACGTTTCCAGCTTAGTTGTTGTTGTTACCAGACGGTTGAAGGTTTTTGAAAGAATTCCCCTCCAACACTGCCATACCCAAGAAGACAAGGCGTATTCTGTGTCTACCGAGTAAACCATATTCTGTGGATTCCGTTTATTGAACGATCGTAAGCAGAATAAACAGAATGCTATTCAGGTTATTCGAGTAAACAGAACAATGATGCCATTCCATTGATTCCGAAAACGGAATAAGTC
>BLFK01000490.1:3217577-3241911 GCA_014634185.1 Astreopora myriophthalma
CCAGTTGGGATTCTTAACGTTGTTCTCTTTATTTGAATTGTTACTTACTATACACGGCCCCGCAAGCTTGAAGCTTTAAATATCACCGTTTATAAATAAAGGTTCTTTACTTTTTACGTAATCCATAGGTTTCAATCAGAAGATCTAACCCAGGGTTAGCGCTTAAGTAGCTTTGAACAACTCGGCCCTGGAAGGTGCATTACAATAAACCCAATGTGAACATCCAATTAACTCGTTTGGTTTCTCCACTCCACAATACGTAAGACTTGGTTAATCGATTCCTAACTTACTTGATTGGAGGATGTCCAATGAACTTCTCCAGCAGATGTATAAACTGCGGCTGGTTCAGTGAATTCTCATCAAACGCTGATCCTTCGGTCACGGATTTGGGTCTGGGCAGCGTACTTGCTGATGTTTCTGTATCTTCTGGATCAGACATCTCATCGTCAACTATGACAGGAAGCAAAGGCATTACAAGTTGTCCTGATGTAAAACACTGCGGGATTAAAACGGTGATGAGGTGTATGTAAGCAGGAATGCTCTGTGATGTGGCGACAACACTCAAATCCCAATGAGTCCGGCGGTTCGATTCCCCGACTCGACGTCATGTGGGTCGAATTTGTCGTTAGTCCTCTACTCAGCTCCAACTGGTTTTCCTTCAGATACACCGATTTCCCCCTCTCTTCAACAGCAACCTAAACTTCCAAATACCAATTCAATCTGAATTCAGTGGAGGAATTGCCACTCTGTGGAGGTTCCACTGATATAATTATTTAATTAGTTTGTAATAGAGTACTAAAGTACTCTATGGTTACGTTACTACGGCAATAAAAAATTTGATGACCCGTTGATGAACTCTCAAATAACATTTTTTCTGAAGCATCAATTAATGTTATGCGTGGCATACTTTCATCTGGTATCGAATCCAACAACTTTCTGTCTTCCTCCTCATTGTCAATTAGTTGTTTCTTTATTTCCTCTTTCATGTCTTCTTCAGTTTTGTCTACATCGTCTTCACCATCTTCCTCTGCATCTTAAATTAAAATACAATCACAAAAAAGTTATACTTTCGTTAACTGTTGATGCCAAATGATGAAACAAGCCTAGTTTACCTTTGTGTGTTAAGCATAAGTTCGAGTGCAAGAATAAATTCACACCTGTTCTCCCTTTACCACCGTCTCCATTTTCACCTTGCTCCTCTGTGTCACTCTCTTGCCCTTCTCCTGTTTCTTGTGCAGTTTCTTCATCTTCAGCTTGTTCTTCAGCCTCTCTACTCTCGTTTTCCTCAGTTGATTGTTCTTGTAACTGTTGCTCTGTTTCTCCTTCTTCTGTCTGTGGATGCTCTCCTTCATGTGTACCTGTCTCAGCATTCTGCTTTAAATTCAACTCTTCATCTTCATCACTTGTTTCTTCAATTTCCAATACAGGCCCTAAGAAATAAAGTAAAGTTTAAATAAATATTGTTTAAATTACAGGGAAGTAAAGTGAACACAAATAAATTGTCATGTGGTGTCATCTGGATATGAGCAACTTTTGATCCATAACCTTTTTAGCTTTCCAGTTAAATACAAACCCCACCACCAAAGAAGAAAAAACAGATGAAGCCTTAAATATATAAGACATCACAACTGACTAGAGTAAAAAAAATAAATAAAATAAAATTAGTGAACAAAACGTCTTGGCAAGAGGTGACTTTCTATAGAAACTATGGTGCTTAGTTGGTGGAGAGTGAAGCACAGAAAAGAGCTGGTGAGTAAGATTGGCCAATGTAAAGAGATTTTAAAGCTCAGATTTCAACTTCCAGTCCTCTGACAGTGCTCTTACTTGCAGTTCTGATAAACATACAGGGAAGTGGTAGACTCCTAATGGAATGGGAAGATCACTAGTATCACTGTATATACTGCACATTAGTATATACACACTCAGTTTCACCTCCTGCCGAGTGAATAATGCGTAAGCCAAACAAAAACAAAATGGCGGGTGTAAACTCGCATTTCGCCAGTGTTTCGGAATCAGAAATCTTAAAAATACAAGAAGATGCAGTACCTGAGAACACAAAGAAGGCCACTAAATTTGGAATGAAAGTTTTCAGAGGTAAGAGAAGACTTAATAGTTTGCAAACCAGTATTTTACTGTTCATTACTTTACCACTTGCACGTATGATGTACCGCTTGCATGTTTTCCACGCAAGAATTGAGAGGTCAATTAAATCGATTTTTAATGGTTTCCTTCTGAAAATGTTGTTGAGATCACTGAGTGTGTATATACTAAAACAATTATTCTTCTCAATCTCGCTGAGTAGTGGGAGAATATTTACCTTGATTTCAAAGAATAGTTGTTAATTAATTTGCGTCAATTAGGTAATGGTTTAGACTGGAGTGAGAAAAGCTCAAGAGTTGAATATGACTGTCCTGCTTAGCTTGACACTTCCTAACCTTCTTGTCAAGTTGTGGTTTACATCTCTAGGTGGACTGCAAGTTATTTTCTAAAATTGCCCCAAGTTAGTTCAGAATGAAGTTACTCAGCAGCCAAATACATGACAGCTCTGAATACGGGGCATAGAAAACTAAAATTTCTGAAGCAAATTCCCTGACCTGTAGCTTTTTTCTCATTTCAGTAACTAAAGTCAAAAGATTCCCATGGTAATTAATTTTTTTTCTTACATTTTCTTGGGTTCTGCAAAACATTGCACACAGCTTCAACAGCATTGTCATAAAATGAACAGAGAATGTCCAAAATTCGCTTTCTATCCAACAAACTAGCCTGAGAGTGATGACAAGAAAAATAGGCTGTTAGTTCTCAAATGCTGTTTGCTGTACAGTTGTATACCTAAAGAGATCTTGAGAAAAAGAACTTACACATTTGCTGTTACATAGCTCATGGAAACAAGACTGATTAATACTTATCAAAAAAGAAATCAAGGCTACAGAAAGTTCCACATGCTTTGACTTGCATTTGGGGTTTTGCTTTGCTTCTTTGCCATAAATGTACAGTTGCTTATTTCTAGCTAGGAATCAAAAGCAGGGAAAACATGTGAGCCTGTGTGAAAATTGCCTCTTACTAGCAGATGCAACATGCAGAGCAGTGGGTCTCCTTGAAGGATGCATGTTTTGCCTTGGTTCACTAGTTTTGCCTAGTTTACAATAGCTAGTTAAGAAAAAGAAATTCGCAAGGTGTAGTAAAAAAAAAAGGGAGATGGCTAATTTTTTAACTTAAAGAGCAATGCAATAGTTTCATGAGCTATGACTTACATTTTTTACATCACAGCTCAAGAACAGGTTTCGAAGAGTAAGTCTGAAAGAGAAGAAAGTTGATGTTCCATAAGTGGCGATTTTAACACACATGTGAATAACTGTGTCTTAATTTCATTTTGCAACTGTTTCTCACCTCATTGCTTCCCTGACTGTGGCAGTGCGATAGTGCGCTGCACAACGTGTTAAGTGTTCCACAAATGCATTGAATGCATCCTTTGACAGGTTACCAGCATAAGGTCGTAGATACTGCGAACACAAGAATTAAAGGATAAAGCAAGTTGCACATGTGAATGGCATGTCGCACAATAGCCAAGTAGACCACACAAGAGAGGGTATTGCACCTCCCTAGCCCCTCCTCTGCTCCCTTTTGCATGGAATCCCAGTTCATTACAGGGTGCCTCCAAACAATAATTGCAACATGTTGCTGTGATCCATTTACACAATACCTAATGTGCATAAAGACAATGTGGAGAAGCCAGGCATAACTACCCTGGTGAAAATCTTTTAAGGATCTTCAAAGATCTTTGAGGATCCTGATAAAGATCTTAACAAGGATCCTCAAAAATCTTGGCAGGATCTTCAAGGATCCTTGAGAATCCTGCCCAAGATCCATAAGATCTGTAAGATCTTTAAGGATCCTGATAAAGATCTTTTCAAAATTGCTCTAAAGATCCTAAAAGACCCATGAAGGATCCTCACTAAGCTCCTTGTACTTGTTTTCACAAGGATCTTTGTAAGATCCTCACAAGATCCTTAAAATGTCCTTAAGGATCTTTGCACACAGTTTAGAAACTGAAGATCTTTGAAAATCCTTCCAAGATACTTCCAAGATCTTTACAAGATTCTTATCCTTAATGCTCTTTAGCAGGTCCCTGAAGATCTTTAAGGATCCTCAAAGATCCTGTAAGGTTTTTTACCAGGGTAGGCCTAGAAGTGCTGACCGACTGTGGTACCAATGGTCTTGTACTTAGGATCTCACCTACTAAGACTAAACTTGCCACCATTATTGGTCCAACACCACTCCAATACTTACAGTCCCATAGTAGATGATGTTACAGCAAGGATCCTAATAGTACAGTGTGACTACTGTTAATTAATTCACATTATTTCATGCATGTGGATTATCCAATCAGAAGCCGAAGATGATTTTTCGTGGCATCTGATCGGATAGTGTGTGCACACTAAAGTTTGGCATCCTCGCTGAAAAACAGCACAAGTCGAATAAATGTTTAATTAAATAGTTACTGTGGTAATAAGTTAACAAGTTCTTACATCTTTGAATTCCTTCATATTGATCATTTTTCCAGATGAGTCTGTTGGCTCGAGAGGAATAACAAAGGCTGCTCCTGTACATGTTGATATAAAGATTAGCTGATTAAACAACTTCTTTCTATTTGTTATATGTAGAAACATCTTTGAGGCATATTATTTAAAGTCACTCAGCTTTATCTAACTTGTTTCTCAAGTAGTCTACAATTCATACTCCACATAGAAAGAACCCTCCAGTTTCATTCAATGTTGCAGACCATCATTTCTTTGGTAAAAGAATATTCCATAGACAAGGAAGTAAAAAATAAAATTAATAACTTCTTTATTACTGCTCATGTCCTTTTAAATGGCAAGTATTTCAAGAGCCATTAAAAATCATCATCAATTCATGATTTTTCAATTGACTTGATTTGATTTGAATTAAAGTTTATAATTATTCGATAAGATCTGCTATGCTCTCAACAGCAATCTTCAGAATCATGTGAGGTCTTGTGATGCAAAACATTAGCTACAAACCTTTCCTGATCTCTTCAGAGAGTTTCCCAACAATTTCTTCTTGAAATGATCGTAACACATTTTGAACCTCAATGAGAAAGAAAATAAACAGTGTTCAAGTGAAAAATACTGGCACACAATGAAATTGAGTTGAAAAGTGTAATAATACTATTTTGGATCAACCTCAGGCTAATCACAGCCTTGGGACCAAAACAAAAATCAGCTGAGAATTCTAGCTGATTTCTGGGTGACTTGAATTGACACTGACCGTAAATTTCACATTAACATCCCAGCAATGTAGTTAGGACACAGATTATACAGTGGGTCAAACCTTTTGCACATGCAAGTAGTCGTACCCCTTTAGGTTCCTTTACCCTTCTCAGCCACCACATACATTATTTTATGAAGCTAGTTGAACTAAATAAATTCCCAGATTGCCAACTGTACAGTGTGTCCTTTTGGACCTGGCATTCTCCTAACTCCAGCCTCTGTGAGTCTGGATGCAATGTAATCCCCATTACTAAACATTGGGGCCTTGACTTGTATGAACACAGGCATATGATTCAAGGCTGGTTAGAGATAATGCAACATCACCTTCCCGTTACTCAACAGGGATGTCACGCATGTGGACTTGAACACTTACAACAGACAGGGGAAGAACCCCATTCCAATCCGCCGTCCATTCAGGAAACTGCTCCTCTATGGCAATAGAGCGACGGCGGTTCTCCATGTTCTTTTGATGCTCCTCCTTCTCCCTCGCTTCTCTTCTTTTCTTAGCTTCAGCCTTCAGCTTCGCTAGTTTGTTATCTTCCAGTGAAAAAACCTCCTTTTTAAGATCTTCCACAACTTTGCGGATTCCTTTTGCATAAGGGGATGCCTCGGCAAAATTACTAAACCTCGGATTGTTCCTCATCAGAAACTGAGCCAGATAGTCTATGGGATTGAAAGTTCGACAGAATCCTTCTGAGTCCGCTAATCCCCTTTTTTCAACCTCATTCAGCAGTTTCTCAACCCCTAAAATCAACGTTGGGATAAGATTTTCCAGTAAGTAGATCCTCACTTCTGAAGTCATTTCATTATCATTGAGCCAATCCTTGGCCAAAACGTCAAGAGGTATTGTTCTAGCAACAAGCCGCGCAAGTTCTTTAGACTCTGCATCGCGTTTCTTTCTTTCAGCCTTCACTTCCATTAACCTTCTAGTGATCTTCTTCTCCACATTCCCGCGCCATCGGTTTATAGCGCTTCTTGTGAAAGCTCTAACAATTGGGGATGCCATTCTATCTGTTCCATTGAATTGTTGATACATGACATCAGAAATCGATAAACTTCTCGACCTTTCTCTACCCATCTGTTCGGGAGACATACTCTCAGGTCGAATCGCGTCTTGTTCTCTGTCTTCAGGACCCTGATCAAGACCGAGGTCTTCAACTTCAAATTCAATCTCTGTGGCGTTGATGGGCTGTTTTGACAAGGCCATTGCTGCAGCCATGTTTCCATCAGAGCTTTAATTAAGTCCTAACTGAGACTCCTAAAGACGTTCAAAAACAGCTGGTGGAATCATCGAATTGTTTGGTTCAAACATGGCGGAAAAAGAACAGTTGTTTGTTTCTATAGCAACGACCTTACTGATTACCACGCCACACCACTGAATTGTTGATGAATAAACGCCTGGAACATTTTCGTGCAAAGTCACGAGAATATTTACATAATTCTAAAGTTTCATTCTATAAACTTTTACCTCGTAGCTCCGTTAATTGGAAAACGCTTTAGTTCACAAGCGATCTCATCGATCGAATGTCTGAACTTGGTGGACTTGTCGCGTTTTTTTGAACCGTGGTGTTCTGAATAGTGAATCTGGCGGCGTGCAGGAATCGAACCCATTTGTTTTCTTTGGGGATTTGTAAACTAAACACATAGAAGGTGTGATCAGTTCTAGCAGTTATCACAAAATGTCATCCGCGGACTGCTGTTGTGCGATGTGGCAATCGCCCATCCAGGGAGCGCTAAGACCAGCAGTTTGGCTTCCCTGGATCAGGAACTTTCACAGTTGTCACGAAACGTGAGTATAGGACGACCTGCGCTCCTTAGTGGAACCATTAAAAAAAAAAACAAATCTCCTTAACTCACTGCTTGGAAATAAAGTTCGGAAATAAACAGCACCACGGGAGACAATTGTTCATAAGCTTTGTTTTGTGCTTCTGTGGCCAGGCTTCATTATTATGCCCACACTGAGCCCCGGGGAACAAGTTAATAAATTAAAATGAACGCTGTAATATATAAGAAATCAATGTGAAGTTTAATTTAGTTCTCTTTTGAATGGAATCCAAGGCCAGGTCCAAAGAATAAAAGATGTTATCTTTAAAACCATTTGTAAATGGAAAAGGATGGGCTGATTTTCTCGATTTCCTCCTAATCACACCAAAAAAAAACAAACGCATTTTAAATACCATTTTGAGATATTTATAATCAAGACTCTTTCATTGCATCAGTATCTTACAAGAACTCCAGCTTAGGTTAAGCCTATTTTATGTGAATCCTAAAATTAACTTATTCAAATCTTAGACTCAATACAATGAAACAAACAAATGAACAATTCATGTTTGGATTTTCATTCACATTTTCATGATTTGCATATTTGGTGTACATATTAAACAAATTTAAAAAGTCATTTCAAATGACTTGTTAAGAAACAAAAACAAGCATGAAGGTGGTTTAAGTAACATTTTTATTTCTTTTTTGTATATATTAAACCAAAAAAAATTATTTCAAATAACTTTTTGAACAGCAGAAAAAAACATGGAGGCAGGTTGAATAACATTTGTATAAAACTGATTAATGCAATTGATTGAATTTTCAACCACAGATATGTTTGCAAAATAATAATAACATTTGACTGTTTTTCATAATACTTCTTGAATTTCTGACAGTTATAAAAGGCCTCACATCAATTTTCATTGAGAAATCCTGACAGTCTTGACTGGGACATTAAAAATATTTTTGGCACTGAATTTTCAATTGAATTGAAACAGTTTATCAAGGTCTTAACTCACATTAATCCATTTCCAACATAACAGTTTTGCCAGCTGACAATGAATTATTGATTTTAAATGGCTTCTGTAAGATATAAAATATCCCCTCAGGGCTGTCATTCACCTGCCTACTTTTGCAGAAAGACAGTAGAGTTAAAACTACAAATCTTCTGTTTCAGCAGCTTTTTCCCTCATTTGACCCCTGGCTTAAAACATCAGTAACAGAAATGTCACATACTTGCATTGTAATTTAATTGACATCCATCCAACGATACAATTTAATGCTGAGATAATTAATTTTACTGGTGTGCACTTAGTGAAAATGAAAATCTCTGGTGATCACTGATCAAAATCAACATTAACATTGATAAACTTAACTTAAACTTTACCTCACCATCAGAGCAAACGATAAAAAGAGAAGGGGATGAAACATCAGTTGAGTTCTACCTTCTAAGGATTTCTGCTCCCAAAACGTTTACTTTGAATTCATAAACACCAAAACAGGCTAGACATAAGTATCCAACAAAACCTTTGAAATACCAAAGGTAGTAGGAATTCAAAATTCCAGTACCTTATCAATAATTGAGCAATGCCAGACAGAATGGCTACACTGTCACTTGCAAATCAATATTCCTCCCATTCTATCCATGAAAGTAATTTTATTTGTCTCATTCTGTAAAATGATATATTTTTAATATTTTATTATCCCCTGCCCAAAGATGGATTATCCCAGAGGCAACTCCTGAAGTTTGTTTAGAAAATCTGATTGCAGCTGTAGACAGGCTAAGTGAAAATGAGAAGATGCACATCCATAAGGTGGGTTAGATCATCTGTGCATTGAAATTCCTCTCTTGAGGGGAAGGAGCAATGATGGTGACAATGGTGATGATGATGATGATGATGATGTTGAGCACATTCCCTTCAAATACCCATCAGGGTATCATTCCATCCCTCTTTATCCCATAGGGGAAACAGGTTCCCCCTTAATTAGACAAAACCTGATCATATTATGGATGGGTGGGCATCTTTCTACTCCACCCAACGTTACATTGTAAGATTTAAAGCGGATGTAAAAGCACCCAAATTGAGACCACAGCATTTTTTTTTTACTTCAGGTTTACCAGAATATTACCGGCAATAGTAAGCAAGAAAAGATGTCTTTAAGATTTCTGTCTATGATTTCTATGTTGTCTAGGTTCGACCCCATAAACATTTTGTACAGATCTTCTCTTTCACCCAAGCTGAGTGGCTAGATGTTGTGGAAATTGAATTTCAACCAGGGAGGGAAAGAGGAACACTTGGACAGGTAATTTGTGGCAGCTGTATAGTACTAGAATTGAGTGCATAGAATGTTAACATACAAATACATCACTGTCTTTCAGGCAAGATCTTTCTCAACTGGACTTCTCCCTCTGATGATTCCATTTGCCTTTCTGCTAAATATGGTAAGAATAACCTTCATCAACGTTAAGGTAGAAGGGAGGAGTTGGCAGGGCACTAGGCAGAGGTGGGGCACTTCGACTTTTTTTTACATTCTTTAGTTTGCCATAAGAACTTGGATCCTTCTTTTTAGTGGAAAAACATGTGAAAAGTGGGAAGGGGGGTAGCCCTTCAGAGATCCTGGTTTTCATACCCCTTCACTCCTATACACTTTTCACCCTCTTCAGGGTTCCCTCTCCATTTCTCTCCACTGAGAATCCTGTCGCTTGATTCTGTTAGAATCTTACTTACATTTAGATGTTACATGCTGATGTGATTTTAGTTCACATGAAAAAAAAAAGCCAACTTAATTAGGAAGCATGTACAAATTTTGAAAAGCAGAATTTGCATTCTTTCAGAAATGATATTGGAACATTGGAAAGATAATACTTGCTTACGTCCTTTTCTTATCCTTTGAGATTTATTACCCAACACGCATATCCAATCAAGCTTTATGCCTGGAACTGTCAAACAAGGGAATAATATGCCTATTGATTTAGCTTTTAAGTGACAACTACTGAGTCTTGAAAAGGGGCATCAGTAAGCCAGATGATTAAAAGACCATTTGCGGAGTCACCGAGTCACATACACTTTGTGTAAAGAGCAAACCCTCATTTGGTAAATGTATGGGGGGTAGCAACTCAGATAAGGCCTGTTTCAGGAGAAAAACAAAATTCTTCCCGCTGTAATTTGTCTTAAGCAGCAACTCTGGAGTCGAAAAAGTGGGACATAAGTGAGCCCTATGATCAAGACCATGTGCGCAGGCATTTAAGTTTCGTGCAAAGAGCACACCCTCATTTGGTAAATTTGATGGTGAACTTAAAATGTAGTCAATATTCATCCATTAAACCAGTGATTTCTTCTTGCTTTTTCAGGTCTTCTTCTTTGTTCCATTCTATGATAATGAATTTAACAAGATGAGATTAGAGAGGATTCGCAGCAATATGAAGCTCAACATTGAAATAACAAAGGATAACCCTTGAAATTATTATGATAATTTTGATACTTTCAAGGGACGTTCTTTTTGATAACGTGGTTAATTTGAAATAAGAAGTGGTTTGTGTATGATTTTTACTGGCAGTCAGTTTGAGGCAGTGCCATCATCTGATAGTGCCCTTTAGGTTGTAAGTTCTTTGGTATGTTAAATTGTGATACTGACAAAACAGGAAATTTCTTTTTATAATAATTATTGATCATGTATTACTTTTACCCTTTGATCCCAGTGATGTCACGGATGTCCAGAATTGCACCTAATTAGAAGCACACTCAATTTGGATATTCATCACGAGGTGTCCCATTAAGTCTAAGTGCCTGGTGTCCATTTTTAACAATAAGGTTAGCTTCAGCGCCAGGATTATTTTTAGGTCAGCGTAAGTGCAGCTGTTAATGTTTACTTGAAAAGCACAGTTTTGGGGGACACTTTGTGACGTTTATTGCCTGTATTTCTGGACACAAGTGACGTTCAACCTGAGGAGAAGAGCAAGGGGACACTTAGTGACGCTTATCAAAATCTGCGTGCATCTAATTAGGTGCAATTCTGGACATCTGAGAGAGGTCCTCCAGTGATGAGTAAAATTGTCTCATGTTAGACAGAGTAAAGTCTATAAGTGGCACTGTTGGGAGTCAAAGGTTTAAGACAAAGGTGGCAAGCATTAGTGTGACATGGTGTTAAGGTTACACTCAAAAGTTTATTGGGTAAACAAACTCATCTGAGGATGACTTAATTTCTGCTCAAGTTGTTGAGATGTCAGTCAGTATTGACATCAAGAACAGTTTTCCTGAGAACTACACTCACGTGGATGATCCAACTTCTCATCAAGTTATGAAATACTCATTTATGAACCTTGAATTTTTATTATTTTGAGATACTTGTAGGTGTATACACATGTATAAAGTTCAGTTTCTCAAGTTAAAAGACTTTTTTTACTTTTGGTTTGGTTTTCGTATGACTTAAGACATATTACATGTAAAGGTGCAGTTGGCACTTTGTAAGTGGCCACATCAAGATTTAAAAATGACCGCTAGCGGGAGCTCCTGTTAGCCCTGTAGTGAGCTAGAGCAGGCCTCTTACGGTAGTTAATACTATAATTATATATTTTGATGCTGAGATTGCCGAAAAACAGGAAACAAAGAGACAGAGAAGAAAAGACGGGCAGCTAAATACCGAAGCCGCTAGTCATATACGCACACCTTGCGGCAACAACTGTCATTCCCGTATTGGCCTGTGCAGCCAGAGTTGACGCTGTTCCAGCCTGGAAAGGAGGGTGCTGCTCCATAGTCTCTTGAGACCAACAGATGCCTACCTACTATAATTAATACTATACTACCTTCAGTACCTTAGTAAACAGAAAATTTGATTCATTCAGTCATCCATTCTTTATGCCCGATAATTGAGGTGTTCTCGGCTGGTTTTGCGATTCTCTCCTAACCTGTAATGAAGGTTAGGAGTGAAACGCAAGCCCAGCCCAGAATGCCTCGATCAGACACAAGGACACAACATACGGCAAAATTAATTTTATTTTATTTACTTTCTTTGCTACGGGCTAAGCTTCTAAAGGCGATTTGTTTTCGTTACTTTCTCTTTGCCATATAAACCCTATAAGTCGGTACGATAACTGAGCACCCATAATTGTGAGTCTGGGCCTCCGGGTTACAGTGCTTCGTGTTCACGCACGAGAACTAGTCTCCTTGCTCGAAATGCAAACAGCCATTTTCCTCACATTCACGAGGCGACAAAAACCATGTGATCGCAGTGATAACCTTACTGAAAGTGCGGGTTAGAAATAAAATGAAGAAATGATCCTCACACTTTCTGGACAATTTTTAAGCACTTGTCTCTTATGTGCACTCGAAAAATTCAAGTGACTCCAACGGGAGTCACTTGAATTTATATAAACTTACTGCAAGAAATCGCCTTATATGTTGACATGCTTGCTGACATGAAATTCATTGAGGAGTAGTCATTCCGAAGAATACTTGTGTACCGTATTAAACAGCAATAGATATTCGGGGAACAATGACTCAACTTACAGTACTCGAGTAGGAGAAGTTTCACCCCTCACGTACCACGCCCGGCCCCAAAATACCGACAACTGGAGTAAAAACTTGGCACTAGAGTCCAGGAACACTCTTGCGCGATGTGTGCGCGCGGGAAACTTTTGCAACGAAAATGAACACCAATATCGCGAAATTTCGCTACTTTTGTATCCTTCTCCCAGATTTGCTGGTAATTTGATCAAATTCTCAGATGACGTGATTTCATCTCCATTGAAAAGTTTTTTAATTGAAGGGTGTAAGCTTGTGCGCCTTTGCGCCGTACAGCAAGCATGGCCGAGAACGATGGCCGATTTGTGTACACCATCAATGGAGTCAAAGTTGTCTTCCCTTGCAAGGCTTATCCTACACAATTGTCAATGATGAACATGGTGGGTAGATTCCTTTGTTTTTATTTAAGGGTTGTTAGTTCATTTTAAATTATAATGGCTCCGAGAAACCTTTGTAATATAAACATGCTCAGTAGCCCACGTGACCAGCTGCAGTGCCGTGAACTTAGTATCCCAGGTCGACCCAGGTCACCATCCATAAATTAAATGCGTGACTTCATTCATTTGCCAGGGTTATGATCTATTTATCATAAGTTTATAGCTACAAGTGTTGAGTGTGAAATATGTTTTGGTTTAATTTTTTTCTGGTTTTAAATTTTGTGAACTTCTATTTTCCATTTATACTGTCTTGCATTCATTATGATAATCTGGAGCGATGGTAGATAAAAAGGAAACAGGCTGAAAAATGTTGAATTGTTATTCTAGAATAAAACAGAAGTTAATGATGGAAAGCAAATATGAGTTAGAGCCTGGGTATGACTGCTCAGCCTCATACCTTGTGATTCCCATATTAGGCTCCTGTCTATCTCTTGCCATGTGCATTTCTCAGCCACCTCCTCTCAAAGCTGCAGATTCTTTCAGCCTGCAGCAATTTGAATCCCTCCCTCATTCCCGTTTTGCTTTCTGGCTGTCGACCATTGGTACTTCCTACTGCCTGTAACCTACTTTAGTTAATAAAGTAAGGGTGGGGAATGGCTGCCTGCGGCACCCCTTCAGCCCTGTGCTGGAGTCGCGTCAGCAAGGGGTCATATCGTTCTGTGCTGGACTGGGTTAACTTGCCCCCAGGACGTTATGTCAGTAACTATGCCCACCTTGCAATACAGGCATGAGGCACCCCCTCGGCATGGCACCATGTGCCGAGGCCCCTCACCCGGTGGTCTACATGTTCGGTGGGTATTACCTGAGGCTTGCCAGTACATTCCCTGTCCCAATAAATTATGCCCAACTTGTGTGTTTGTATTAATTTACTGTGCACCTGTCCATTAACCAAGAATAAATTTACTGTCTACTCTAGTCTGCTGTGAGTCATCAAAACTGAGAGTTCTTCAATTGATTCCATGCATTGTTTAACTTACATGTGCATGAATTGTCACTTTTACTGGGTAACTCTTTTGACAGATTATCAAAGGTATTGAAAGACGTCAGAATTCTCTTTTGGAAAGTCCCACAGGAAGTGGAAAGAGCTTGGCTTTGCTTTGTTCTTGTTTGGCTTGGCAATCTGCCGAATATGGTTGGTATGAGAGAGACAGTAGTTTATTTTACACTCGTTTGTAAAACAATTGCAAAGGATCATTGCAAGAGAGAATAATAATTATTAATTTTACAAATTATCAGCAATCATTAACTGTAGTAACCATAGCGGCTAATCTAGACAGGGGAACATAATAAAATAATTATTATCAGGGAAAGTAACAGTTATTGCATATTATTTACGATGAAACTGTTTCATACATTCATAACTCAAGTACTTCTTTTTTATTTGCAAACAGAAAAAAAGGAAAAATTTGAAGAGGAACAAAATGGTGAGAATAAGTTTCTTTTTCATGATCACACTAGTTAGAAATTTTTGAAGTAATTTTTTTGTGTGCTTTTTAATCCCTTCTTACCAAAAATTACATTGTGTGGCAATTTCTTTGAAATTCTGAAGTGTAGGGTTAAGCACTCTAATAAACTGTAAAGGAGATATTGAAGGAAAGTGCAAAGCTAGATTGAAATTTTCAGTATATGGATGCTTACTGTAATACTGCAACAATTGTTTAGGTGCTATCCACAAACTTTAAGAAACTGTGTCTTCACACAGGAAAATAAACACTAAGATTTTACTGTATAATGGTAAAAAAACCAATGGTGAACAAATGGAGATCTAGCTGATCACTAACAACTGTCAAAGCACCGTAACAGATTTCAGAAGAATAATGGCTAGTTCAAATTTATTTATTGTTTAATGGTTCAGTCAGTTCATCAAATGGATGTCTCAAAGCATTTGACACTTTGGTAATTCCGCCCTACAGACATAGTAAGGCAATTAACAGTTAGTTAATTGCTATTTTAGAATAAAATAGAAGTCAGTTAGTTAATTGTTATTTTAGAAGAAAATAGACGCCAATGACGGAAAGCAAATATCGGTTGGAGTCTGGGTATGACTGCTCAGCCTCATACCATGTGATTACCATATAAGGCTCTCGTCTTCTCTGCCATGCGCTTTTCTCAGCCAGCTCTTCTCAAGCTGCAGGTTCTTTCAGCCTGCAGCAATTTGAATCCATCCCTCCTGTTCTGGCTTTCTGGCCATTGACCAATGGTACCTCCTACTGTCTGTAACCTACTTTACCTTTAGTGAATAAAGTAAGGGCAGAGAATGGCTGCCTGTGGCACCCCTTCAGCCCTGTGCTGGAGCCTGGTCGGGGAGTAATAATTTACGCCCAACTTGTGTGCTTGTTGTCTTTTACTGTGCACCTGTTCATTAACGGATGGTCTCTGGGAGGAGATTTCAAACATTAATTTTTGGCAGAAAATTGACAGTCATAATGGCACTGTCTTCAAACAAATTTGCTATGACAGCAGTGATGACGATCTGATTTACAGTGCACCTGCAAAACATTCCCCTGATTGATCTCATACATCAGCACTTATCCCTGAAATATGACACTTGCAAGTTTAAAAAAATGAACAACATACCACTATCAGTAAAAACATCTCGAGTTATCTCTTTACAAGGTAAGTTCCATCCACTCAATCGTGCTAAAAAATGGTTGTGACTTTCTTGCAATTATAGTAAAGAAGGTGGTGAATTTTTAAGCCTGGTAAATCAATGAAAATGGTTCTGATTACTGCAAAGGGTAGTTTAATTTTAGTGAACCATTGTACATTGCTTGGTAAAGAGATCACAGCAGTGTACTGAATGTGCAAATCTTGTCACTGTGGACAGACCTGGAAGAGTAGAAATGTATCATTAACTTCATATTGGCTTTTGACAGCTGCTGAGGCTTTGGCAGCAGATGGATGTTGCGACAAAGCATATGATGCTGACAATGCTTCTCTCCTGTCAGGTAATTAAATGCTACAATTTTAATTGGTGGCTTAGTATATTGACATTTTAGAATAAAATAGAAGTTAATGACGGAAAGCAAATTCTGGTTGGAGTCTGGGGATGACTCTCTGCCTATCACGTGTTTACCTTATTTGGTTGCTCTCTCCCTTTGCCCGCGACTCTTAACTGTCGACTTTTTAGCGGCTAGTTTCTTTTTTGCGCCGCAGTATTTTTATCCCTCCCTTCCTCCCTCCCTCCCATTTTGCTTTCTGGCTTTTAACCATTGGTACCTCTACTGCTTGTTAGCTACTCAGTTCCAGTAATAAAATATGGGTGGGGAATGGCTGCCTGCGGCACCCCTTCAGCCCTATGCTGAAGCCCCGTCAGGGAGGGGGCATATTGTTCTCCGCTGGACTGGGTTAACTTGCCCCCAGGACATTATGCCAGCAACTATGCCCACCTTGCAGTACAGGCATGAGGCACCCCCTTGGCATGTCGAGGCCTCTCATCCGTGGTCTAGACGGTCGGTGGGTTATCCGAGCCTTGCCAGTTAATTCCCTGCTCCAAATTATTACACCCAACTTGTGTTTGTTGTCGTTTATTGCGCATCCAGTCATTCATAAGGTGTAACTCTATGTGCCCCTCTATATAGCCTGTAATGTCTAATTTGAATACTACTTATGTAGTAGCAGATCCTGAAACCTTTGTCTTGAGCTCCAAATTAATACAGAGGGACATCACCCAGAATAGCCAAGAACTTTGTATGTGATGTGCATGAAAATGGTTTAAATGCACATTTTTGTTGCCAGAAATGGGATTTCTACTTGAAAATGCAAGCCAGGCCCCTCTTAGACATTAAAGAGATGAAACATGGTGTAGATGATACACATGTAGTCGCTTTTAAGGTGTTTGCAGTAGAGAACATGGCATGTTTATTGTGAGTTCTGCTCTTTAGACTTGGAAAAGGTCTCCAAGAGTGAGTACTTCCATCATAACACTTGTGAAGTAGGTGGATGTCATACTGGACCACCTCATAAAACAGAAGAAGTGACATCTGCAGCACAGACTTCAGGTTTGTTCAGCCTTATTTGTTAGTCTCTTTTGCCATTCTGTCATGGTTTCTCGCATAAAAAAGCCATGTGATTCCTTATTCAATAATGTTCAGTTTAATGAGGCAATGTATATTATTGAACATGAGTAACCAAACCAGGCAACTGAACTCAATTACTTAGGGTGCATTTTTGGGGAACTATTCCATACATGTCCAATAGTCTGGTATAGTGAGATTCATAGTACGTCACAATGGACATCACAAAGTGTCACAAAGTGTCTTGTTCTTCATGTGTCACAAAACTGTTACTATTTTGTTAAGAACTATGGTTTGAGGACACTTTGTGATGTCTATCACAAGGCATCATGAATCTCATTATGTCGGAGTATTGGACAACCCTCAACTATTCCAAGATAACAATACACGAAATCAATGGTCAGTTTACACGTTTTTTGGGGGGACTTATTCCGTTTGCGGAATGAATGGAACAGTATTCTGTTCATTCTACTCTCAATAGCAGAATGAACGGAATAAACAGGATATGCATTTTTTGGGGGGATTATTTTGGTGCCCAAATTGTGCACGCCCGCCAAATGTCACTCTTAGTCATGTCGAGACTATTCGGAGTGTTCCCCGTTCTTAGCTAGGTCACCTCTGCAAGAACCATTCCATTTTCGGAACACCCGCGGAAACCTTACTCCTGTTATTCTGTTAATCCTAAACCAGAATAAGAATAGACAGAATAGTCTCCCAAAAATGCACCCTTAGTCTAATTTCTGTATCATGAAGATACCTTGAACACACAGCTGTACAATATAACGTAGGAAAGCTATGTTTGACATTGAACTTGCATCGTAGTACAATACTTAAATTATACTGTGGATACCCTTTTTCATGGTTAAATGTACCAGTGCCCCCACCTCTCCTGCCATACAGTAAGTATGGGTGTACAGTATTGTGGAGTGTTTTGATGGCAATCTGACACCCCTTTGCTAGGGAAACATTTACCACTGATCTTGTGTCGGTTGGTTGATATGCTGACCTCACAACCAACTTATCTTTAGTATACAAAGGGTATAATCTCAGGACTGACGATTGTTCCATCAGGGTGGGTTGGGCAGGTCATGGCGAAAAGTAATTAATGTTAAACATACATGTTTATGGTATATTTTGCTTGGTTTGGTTTGTGCGCCTTCTACAGAACAAAATGAATCCCTTGTTGTGAACTGTGAATCTGGAAGCCCCTCTGATGATGATTTCCAACCAACCAAGAAGCGCTTTAGAACTCCAGGACATCAAGTATGTATACTGCTGGTAACATAATTATGGTGTATAACCAAACAAATATGAAAGCTTTGTGAGAAGAGGTACATTCGTATTGAATGTTGTTAAGTAAACATACCAACAGCCGTAAAAAAAAAATATATATATATATATTGACTTCTTTATGTAGACAGTGCCATCAAAAAAGAGGCGTATCCAGACGCCCCAGGGAACTTCCTGTGAAGATGATACAAAGCATGATCTTCCTGAATGGAGAATGGAGTTGACAAGGGAGGAAAACATTTCTCCAGATGTAAAGGGCCCTATTGACAACAAGGAGAAGTGCTGCACTGATAGTGGAGAAAAGAGCAATAGCAAATCAGGACCAATAAAGTAAATGCAGACAAAAATAATTATTCATAGGAATAAAATAAATTAATACTTCATTGACAGCTTTCCATGAGGGGCTTTTCAGGGACATTGAAATAGGTAATACAAACGATCATAACGCAGTTAAGAATCCCAACTGATGAGAAGCTAGCCAGTTGACTTTAGAAGTGGAGTGCACTGCTGAGGAGTTCAACCAGGGACTGCCCAGAACACCTCCAGCTAGTAGTCAGAGAGGTATTTAAACCTGGGACCTCCAGATTACCAATGTGAATAACTCAGGATTCTTGTTGCAGGGTCCCAAAGATATTTTTTGGAACTCGAACACACAAGCAAATTGCCCAGATTTCAAGGGAGCTCCGGAAGACTGAATACAAGAGAGTTAGGTATGTATGGGTTACCAGTAACCACACATCAAATGAGCTTTTTTAAAGACAGGTTCTGGAGTTGTAAATGGTTTGAACCCGGGAGTGATGTCATAACTTGATAATAAGTAAGATCGTCCAGGTGAGTGTACGTAGTCCTGGGAAGGACTGTTTTTGTTGACACTGACATTTCAACAACCTGAGTGGAAGTCATCTTCAGAGTGAAGTGATCAGCTTATTGTCAGTGAATCATTGTTAGTACTCTGTTCACTGACCTGAGGTTACAAAGTGTAGGTTTTACTCTGGTAAAAATGTATTAATACACTTGTTAATTTTCTATTGAATTGGCCCTGGTTGTTCTCTACTGTGAGAATGTGTTACCTGCAATTTTTTTGTACATTTGCTAAATGGTCTTCATGTGGGAGTCTTTGAGTGAGGGTTCCAGTATGCGACAAATAGCCTGAGGTGTGGCTGAACACTTGTTGGAAACCGTTTTAGCTACTAATCCACCCATGCTGACAAAGTTTGTTTAGTCTTTCCCCGAAGCCCAGAATGTTTTACCCTGTGGTGTCTCTTCCTTTTATCTTAATTTTGTTTATGACAAGATTTCCTCTTCTGCGATACTGTTAACTGTACAATTTTGTTTTTGTAGGATGACCATTCTGTCGAGCCGAGAACACTCTTGTGTGCATCCGACAGTTTCTAAAGGAAAGAACAAGAATGAGGAATGTAAAAAACTGTTGGATGGCTCAGCGGTTTGTGCTCATCGATACTTTTGGGTTTTAAATACAGTGATGTTTATTTCAACATGTTGTTGTAAACTGATTTAATCACAATATTAAACTCACTCACTTACAAATTCCCTATTATTTTAAACTAAGCTCAGCAAATTCTGTGCTCTCTCTTGCTTGTATCGCCTATGTAATAATATTAACGGTTTGCGCAATTTCCAACAATGTGGTCAACTTGTTCTACAAAACTTACAAACTGGTTTGTTGCATTTCTATACGTGTAGCCCTTAAAATGTTTCTGCAATGTTATTGATCCGATTAGCATGTAATCATGTTGATATGCTTAAATCATACTGCTTATTTTCTCCACAAGTTTCCCTTTGCCTTATGGCTTAAAGCATCACAATGTTGTGCAGTTGGTCACAGACAACTTTCTGAGTCTGTCGTTATGTTTTGAGTTACGCATTCATGGAATCTTTACACCCATAATAAAATTTTTGCTTTGTGAGTGCACTGTCATCAACAGCCAAGTTAACTGATAGCATTAAGAATGCATCAAGCACACCACTTTGTCAGTGGACTCTTTTCTTTAGTTGTCAGGAACAAAATAATACAGCTTTTCTCACATCACTTGCCTGGTGGTTTGTAGGGTACAACCTGCAGATATTACCAGAGGGCTAATACAATCAAGTCACAGACAAGTTTAAAATACCATGGCCTCAATGAGGCCTGGGATGTGGAGGACTTGGTCACACTTGGCGGTCAAATCAAGGTAAGAGAAATTTGATCAACTACAGGGCTCCTACTTTCATATCGGCAGGAGATACACGATGTGAAGTATTATTTAAAACCATGCTACTTAGTGATGAAACATATCCAAATTGCTTCAGATTTGTGTGACTTTGGTTTACAGTACTGGTTATTGTTAACCAAGGTGTGCACAACAGATTGTGTGTATTTGTAAAGGCCACAGCTTGCAAAACACTGTGATATTAAATGAACTGAAGAAATGGTCCTCACCCTTTCTGGACAATTTAAGCAATTGTTTCTTATGTGTACTTGAAAAATTCAAGTGACTCCAACGGGATTCGAACCCACGACCTCTGCGATGCTGGTGCAGTGCTCTTACCAACTGAGCTATGAAACCACACAGTTGAGAGCAGGTCAATTTGTTGGGCTCATGCATGTTTTCCCGTGAAAGGAATGATGAATGAATGAAATGATATTGTTTGGTTCCACTTTTTGTTTGGCCCATTCAGATCTCAGCAGCAGCATTTTTTGATACTTGGTATCACTGATTTATACTGAAGAAAAAGCAAGAAATCAAATAATATTAGTTGAAATGAAGTTGATTTATTCATAAACTAGAATCACTGTAAGTGTAGACAAGACACTAATTTTAAGCAGCACTGGTCCTCATATTATCTGTTATCTTTTCCATCGAATTTTACAAGGTAAGGGGCTAATGTATAGTACCTGTCTCATTTACTGTGTATAGGCTTGCCCTTATTATGCTGCCAGGGAGCTAATGAAAGAAGCTGACATAATATTCTGTCCTTACAACTATCTAATTGATCCTAAAATTAGAATGCAGGTGTGGATAAAATTTACTCAGTATGTTAACATTTGAGATGTCAGGGAAAAGAGAGGTTGCTTTACATTTTCCCAAGGTGCTGCAGGTCTGTGGCTTGTTTGTACAATTGTTTGTGCAATAGTGACCAGTAGCTGTCTTGGTTTACTCGAACAACAACAAAAAAATGCTTCAAAATTGTCACAATATGTCACTTGATCCCAGTCAGATAATGAGCTTTTGTGTATCATATGTTGAGTTGAATAACAGATGTATGACCTGAGCATGAAGTCTCTCTAATCCTTGATGTGCACAAAAGTAGAGATTACTTTTTAAAAGAACCTAACATGGCACCTGTTTCTTTGTTTTCTTCTCCGACAAGGCCACTCGGATGGTAATGTATATTCTTTTGGTAGTTGCTATAACATCCCTCCTAATATTCCTTGTTATTCCTACCAATTTATAAGGTGGTGTTTTAGGAGTGTCAAAGAGCCACATCTCAGATCTGGTTATGTATAGAAACCACCTCCCATACAGTGTACGTAGCCTCACACATGGTACATGTATTGCTCCGTTCTAGGATTGCTCCATCAAAGGATCTTTAGTTAACACTTTTCAAAACTCACCTCCACCAGATACTTGACAATGTTCTCCTTTGATCAGGAAGAGTCTTTTTGATTCTTACGTGCAGTAACCCAAGTATAGTAGCAGAAGAGCAAACTAGTATGCACTAAACAGTCTAATGTAGACATTAATTTATAGTGTTTCCTTTTCAGATGGAGATAAACCTCAAGGATCAGATATTAGTTTTGGATGAAGCACACAATGTGGAGGACTCAGCTCGAGATGCAGCTAGCCTGACTCTTACAGCTGTGGATTTGCAGAACACTCTTGATGATCTTGACAGATTAGGTAAAGAATTTAAGTGTCCATCCTAATACAATGTTGTTTTTATTGACATTTTAGAATAAAATAGAAGTTAATGATGGAAAGCAAATACTGGTTGGAGTCTGCGGATGACTCCCAGCCTCTATCACATGATTACCTTATTAAGCTCTCTTTTCCCATGTGACTCTTAACTGTCAGACTTTCGTAGTGGCGAGTCTTCAGTTTGTGCCCTGCAGTATTTTGATCCCTCCCTCCCTCCCCTTTTGCTTTCTGGCTTTTAACCATTGGTACCTCCTACTGCTTGTAACCTACTCAGTTCTAATTAATAAAATATGGGCGGGGAATGTCTGCCTGCGGCACCCCTTAAGCCCTGTGCTGAAGCCCCTTCAGGGAGAGGGCATACTGTTCTCCGCTGGACTGGGTTAACTTGCCCCCAGAACATTATGCCAGCAACTATGCCTGCCCTGCAACACAGGCATGAGGCGCTTCCGCAGCATGGTGCCATGTGTCAAGGCCCCTCATCCAGTGGTTTATAGAGTCAGTGGTTGTATCCGAGCCTTACCAGTACATTCCCTACCCCAAATTAATTATTACACCCAATTTGTTTTGTGTCATTTATTGTGCATCCAGTCATTAATTGCTAATTAGATTATCCCTTAATTATGTACCATTTCAATTTGGTTGTATTTTCTTTTCTCTAGTTCAATTGCAGGTGCTAACAGAGAACCACAGGGCACTTCATGTGATGGTAAACTACTCTCCATCTAAACTCAGTTTTACAGTAGATCTTCATCAGTGCTCTTACAATTTGCCGAGTACAGTGTATGTGTTGCAGGTTAAAATGAGTTCAGGTCAAAATTATTCTCACCTAGTTTGATTTGAAATGTTCTTTGTCTGGTATTCATTATCAGAAACGAAACAAAGAAATTACAAATCAAACTAGGTTAATATAATTTTGACTTGAAATTCATTTTAACCTGTAACATATGCAGCAAAGTGAACTTAGACTTGTTTGACTCACTGAGTCGCATTAACAGGAACTTGATTTAGGTTTAGGAGTCATGCAAGCAGTGGCTATGTTCATAGTTAACGATGTAATATTCATCAGGGATAGGAGCTTTTTATCCTTGTATCGATTGCCTCTTAGTAGTTTCATTGCTCATCAGAATGATACTGTAAAGCCTATTTACAGGGATGACAGTAAAGTTTCATTTCAACCAAGGAAGATAAAGTTCACTGTTGGGGTTTAACCCCCAACATGCAAAGGAAGACATGCTCATGAACTTGTATAATTACAATCTTCACGGATAATTTGCTTTTTGGAATAATGAACCTTTTACATGTAGATGTCTCAAGCTTAAGCTATATGAGGCATATAAAGGTTTTAAAACAACATAATAAAATGACTCTTTGCTGATTGTACACAGTTTAATTAAAGGTCATTTGTTATCTTGATTTGCCCAGCAAACTAAACCAGTCTTAGCCCTCTCTGTATTTTCACACAAGTGAGTAAAAGGGTCATTTTTTTCTCTCTTTTTTCACCATCAGACTGGGAGCTTTTTACGGTGGATACATGAAAGTTCTGCACAGTTGAAAGAGCGAGGCTTTGAGCAGTCATCTAAGGTTTGGTCTGGGATGGAAATTGTTACAGCTATGGAGAAACAAGGAATCACATCTGGAACTTTCTACCTTTATTTTGTAAGTGTGTAGTGCTAGAAGGAGATGTTACCACCTTACAAGAATACTACATTTTTCCATTTTACACAGGGCACATTCTTTTGGAACTATTCGAGAGGAGGGATGAAAGGAATATTCAGGAATCATGTGGTTTTTTTTTTTGGGAGGGGGGGTGTTCAATGTTATGAACAAATTTTGAGAGAGTTTGTTGAGCGTATGTTGACTTGTTCCTAAACTTGCCAAAAAGAAGTAAAATATTTTCATGTTGTATGGTCATTTTTGGATAACATTTGTATGCTTCTGTGGACCTTTTGTTTGTTATTATTTTGTTGTGTTTCAATAGGAGCATTTTCAGTTTGTAATGGCATCTGCAAAAGATCCAAACAGGTACTTGTATTTTACTTTATTAGCTTTGCCAAAACAAAACAAATAATGGGAGTAGGCAAAACATAGGGGGGGGGGGGG
>BLFK01000490.1:3241921-3254421 GCA_014634185.1 Astreopora myriophthalma
GGGATTAGCAGGGACACTACAACAGCTGAGGCCAATTACAGTGGGCATAAATGTGTGTCTCTGAAGTAGCAAAAATAATTTTTCCAATTATCAGCCTGTGACTAGAAGTGCTGATAAACAGTTTTTGTAGAACTCCATAACAACATAATTATTTTGGAAAATACCTATTTACAGAGAGAGGGTGTTCCAAATGAACAATGATGTGATGGCAAAAGGCACATCAAGATGGGACCTTAAAAGTGATATTAAAATAATTAACATTATTATTAATATTATTTCTGAGGAAGGTAAATGAACTTTGACATGCATGTCCATGTACAGAAGTTATTACTGGTACAATGCAGCCAAGAAAACAAAAATAAATCAACACAATTATTGAACGAATTCTACAGAGAAGTAGACTAAACAAGAATGAAATTATGACTAACTTAATTAAAGTTAATGAATATTAACCAAGACTTGGTCATAGCTAGAATAATATTATTTTTCACACCTAGCTATGTGCAATGTAAATTCAATAGCTAGATCAGTTTTAATATTATTTTTCACCGTTAACCTTTGAACCAAATCTTTTTCTGCCGTAGACAAGGTATGCCATCGCTATCAAGTCACAGCTGTAGTCTCCTGGAAGGAATATTTCTTATTGGAAAATTTATGATGGGAGATGGCATGAAATATATTGCTGACTACAGGTAACAATTTTGTATCTGTTTCTTTTATGAAAGTTCAAAATCATCAATAAGATAGATGAACTCAAATTGTCTTGGTCAGAGTGAAGGGAACATTCTTAATGATTGGGGTTGTGTTGTATCTAGTATTCTACGAAAACAAAGGGCAAACAGGTGAAATAAACAACAGCCTACCAGTAACAATTTCTAAGTGAATTGAAGGCCAGGTACAAAATGTGAACCACTTAGAAGCAATTTAATTTTTCCAAGAAATCCACTACATGTATACTGGCCCTTTATGCCCCAAGCCCTTCAATTACTGTTGTAACACAGACCTCTGAAAATTTTGTAGATGTGCCATACTGAGAACATCTGTTATGGTTAGAGATGCACAAATCATGGTGAGTTACATGTCTGTAAGATACTCTGATCCATACAGATACTTTAAACTGCACTGTTTTGGTTACCATTGTTATTCTTACATTATGCTATAATAGTATTTGATCTGCTTGTTTCTAGTTTCCAAATCTTTTTTTTTTTTCAGCCTGGGGGATGGAGACGATCTCATGGGGGTGAGCATGAAATTCTCTTTCTGATACCGATTTGTTTTAGTTTTTCTGGCTGTCTGTAAAACTGCATTAATTTGTGAGAACCTCTTTGCATTCTAAATTTCAATATTTATTGTCCATTGCTTAGGTATGAGGAAGGAATGGACACACTCCTTAAATTTCTGGTGCTTGAACCCAGCAGTGGTATGTGTAACTGCCCTAGGAATGCAGTTTGATAAATCAGCATCTTACAACGTAAAGAGTACAGGAAATAGTCAAAACTTTGGTCTCTTATGCATCGGTTATTTGGGGTGTCATGCACCTTGGTGCAATGGCCCAAATAACTGTTGCATTGGAGACTACTGTAGAGGTACTGAATGCTGAATTTAACTGACAAGACTGGCAACAATGTTTTCTCTTTCTAGGGTGCATTTAGAATTGAAAATCTTGAGACTTTTAGCCATCTTGAGAATAAAATGGAAGTTCTTCTCATTGTTCTCAAGGAATTTCTTATTTAACTTTTTGATGACAGAAGTCTACCTTTGGTACAGAAGTCTTGTCTATTATTGTTGAAGTCTTGTCTATTATCTTGTCTATTAATTTTTTTTTGGCTGTTTTCTCTTTTTTTTTTAAGGTTTTTGCTGAACTTGGTTCTGAGGCACGCTGTATCATCCTCACTTCTGGAACTCTCTCACCAATGGCATCATTTTCTTCTGAGCTTGGAGTGAAATTCCCAATCCAGTTGGAAGCTAATCATGTCATTGCCAATTCACAGGTATTTCTCTTGTTACAGTATTAATTAAACTTTGTTCAGTTATGACTGGTTTGTTAGGTGTTAGTTCCCAATATAATTTTATACAATTGAAGAGAACTGAGGAAAATGTGCCACTGTCCACCAGTATGTTCTTGTGATATGCTGTCTTATGTAATGACATCTCTAGCATATCTGCCAAGAAGAAGTCAAGACACAATTGTAACAAGCACAAGGGTCATCCTAATGATAATAACAATAATAATAATAATAATAATGATCACTTTATTTTTTGGGTCTCAGGTTATCTAGCCGAGCACGAGTGCTCTACTAATTGGGGAGACTACAAATCAACTGAAATCAGAACAAATCAAATCAAATGTTGTTTTTTGTGGAAAGGGGAAAACCGGAGAACCCGGAGAAAAACCTCTCGAAGCAGAGTAGAGAAACCAACAAACTCAGCCCACATATGATGCCGAGACCGGGAATCGAACCCGGGCCACATTGGTGGAAGACGAGCGCTCTCACCACTGCGCCAACCCTGCTAATAATCCTTTTACTAATGTGCTTAGAAACTATGCAATACTCATTACATGGAGAGCAAAATATGATCAATTCAAATTAGAGTTGCTTGACAATAATTAGTGAAAGAAGAAAACTAAGAAGGAGCTAACTAATGGCATAATAATGGATGCTTTTTAATTAATACAGAAATTCGGTGGAATTTAGCAATATTGCATACTTGAATTCCTGGACAGTTTATCAAAACTCAGGTGGAGCATTCATCCAGTTTCACGTTTCCTTGTACTTTCCTTTGCTATCTGTATGGTACCGTTGTAAGGTTGTCTTGAAGATTGGACCTGCCACGAGATGTCTTTGTTGTCTGTCTTGACTTTGTTAATTGAGATGTATCCTGACTAGTTGTATGGGTTTTATATGGGTTCAAAATACTGAAAAACTCAGTTCACAGTGATACCACACACCAAGGCATGTAGTAAAATTAATGTGCATACTTTCACTTGGGTGAAGGTACCATATAACGCTTGGGAATCAGTGTCATCTTATTGAAATTTCATTGTGTGTTCAGGTCTGGGTTGGAACACTGTCATCAGGACCAAGTGGATCTGCTGTTAATGCCAGTTATCAAAGTTCCGAGGTACACATGGTCTATTATGTGTAGTGCCTTATTGTTTTATCCTAAGATAGTAAAGCAGAGGAAACAGGTGGGTTTTGTGTCTCCTTACAGGAGGCAATCTTCGGTTGTGCTTGTGTCACTGTTTCGCTTTCATTACTGTCACCCCAAAACGTACGGAACTAGTTGTAATCTGCCAAAGGTCTGTAGCACGTGAAATACCATTACAGATTGAAGTTTCAGAATTGGTTGGATGAAACTAAAGAGGTAAAAGTGCCCTTAGCCATCCTAATGAAAAGGTCATGTTGCTTTTATTCAACTCATCAACAATAAATGTGCTTGGGAGCTAGCGCTGGTGCCTTGAAGGATGCTGGAGCTGGGAAGCGATCTGTCTGGGAAACAGGTACCCATGGCAACCCTGCGAGCAGCCACCACCAAAGCCCCCATCACACTGAAACAATCAGGGGAATACTTACCAACCCAATACTTACCCAAAGAGGGGGCGGTGGTAAGTGTAGCAAGCAAAAAGGGCTGTGCTATGGGCCAGCAAAGCAATTAAATGCAAAAGCAACCACAAGGAGCTCCCTGTGAAAAATCCAGGCCACCCCCAAGCTCGTTAGAGGGGCAATGGCTGACCAGCATTCTCTCAATTTTAACCCTGACTAAATTTCATGTAGCCATGTGATAATAGACTCAACTTTGGTTTCGTACTAAGTTAACATCATCTTAGTCAGTGCTATCAATCACCTTATCTAACTTTTGCCGATTCCAGACATTTGCCTTTCAAGATGAAGTGGGCAAGGTGGTGCTTAACATTTGTGAGGTAATGAGAATAACAACAACATCATACAGAAAGAAAAGTAATACTTAGGACTTCCAACCCAATTTTGCTGAAATGACACACGTGCAAACAGAAACTAGCAAATGGAAGTGCAACCACTTTAAACCAACTCCTTGTTAGATGTAAATGTATTCCTATGTAATATAATGTTGATTGTTTAGCTGGTTCAATTGTGTGGTAGATTAATTTTATGAAAGAAATGATTATGAAGTGCGGGCTAGACATGAACTGAAGAAATGATCCTCACACTTTCTGGGCAATGTAAGCAATTGTCTCTTATGTGCACTTGAAAAATTCAAGTGACTCCAACGGGATTCAAACCCACGAAATGACCTGCTCTCAACTGTGTGGCTTCATAGCTCAGTTGGTAAGAGCACTGCACCGGCATCGCAGAGGTCGTGGGTTCAAATCCCGTTGGAGTCACTTGAATTTTTCAAGTGCACATAAGAGACAGTTGCTTAAATTGCCCAGAAAGTGTGAGGATCATTTCTTCAGTTCAGATTAATTTTACTCCATTGCTTTACCTCTCTTCCAGCTGGGTCCTTTCCTTTTTAATTCTGCTCATTTCTTTATCGTCCTTTTCTAGACAGTTCCTCACGGGGTTCTCTGTTTCTTTCCATCATACAACATGTTGGACAAGCTCAGCAAACGGTGGCAGGTAACCACTGACATTTCAATGTTAACTCCACGAGAATCTTCATATCATTATTTGAATGTCAATGGAGGTATGTTTGGTGAAAAAAAGAAAAGATACAAGGAGAGGAAGAAACCCTGAGTTTTGATGACAATAAGATTATTTTGTTTACCTTTGAAGCTCAGTACCAAGCACCTTTGTGAAATGAAAATTTCATTTTGGGTATCATCTGTTTATGCAGTCAACAGGTTTATGGTCAATGCTCTTGGACAGGAAAACAATTGTCAGTGAACCAAGGAGTGGAGACAAGTTAGGTGAGCAGGACAGCATGATATTCTTTCCATTGTATAGATGAAAAAAGGGGGCTTTCATGCTGCATTTTGCTTTGTTTGGTTGTGGTTGCATGTCATAGAATGAACTCTGTGATTAAACCCTCAGACACGATATAGGACCTTTTTTTAAACCATTTGAACATTGCTTTTGAGTGTTTTTGGTTAGTTTTGAGCAGTTCTGGTGGCCGCCAACTAGAAAGCATAAAGTGTGGGCTACTTTTGGCCACCCCACCCATCTCGAAAACCCTTATTGTATTTTAGTATGTTGTCTGGAGAAATTCTTATGTGAATTAAGTATTTTCTAATTGGTCCATCAACTCTGTAAATAATGTAAAATAAATGAACCAGTGAACATTTCAGGAACCATAATAGTGACAACTGCATCAGATAATAATTGTGTTTATGTCTGTATTCTACATGTATGTGCAAGATAGTGATGACTGATTGAGTGATGACTATACCACCTCAAATCAAATGGTTGTTGTTGTAGTTGTTGTTTTTGTTTTCAGAATTTGATGACATAATGCACCAGTTCTACCATGCTGTGAGAACTAGTGAAGGTGAAGAATGTGCAGAAACAGGTAGACCAGTTATTGCTTGTCTTCGTCTTTTAATGTTAGGTCTGTTTCATATCATGCAAAAAAGGGAGAGAAGAAGAAAAAATAAGGAAAGGGGGAAAAAAAAGAAAGAGAAATGAAAACTAGTACAACTGAAAACAAATAAAGTACATACATTTCACAATATTGCTTTGATACCCTGCGACAGATGGCTGTTACATGTCACTGTAAAGAGCGGGTACTACATGTCCACCCAGATTGCAATTGACCACTTTTTAGAATATTTTTTCAACTGTTTCAATGCAGTGCTAGAAGTTATTTATGCATTTGATGAACTTGTAAGTGCTAGCTGTTTAAGTCAAGTGTAAAATCAGACATAAGCATCCTACACCATTCGACATCAACCCTTTATAGTGGTCAGAGGAAGTCAGGATGTAGTAGTACAACAATGTTCATTTGCTTTAATGTCTTTTTCTCTCATTGATGTTTTGAAAAATGAAAGTTCTTGCTTTTCTCACTTTTTAATGTGATGGTGACTTGATGGACCAAAAGAGATGCTCTGTTCAAAAAGTTAACTACAGCACCCTTCTCCTTAGATTCAGATGTTGAGTCATCTGTTGATGGAGGGTTGTTCCTGGCAGTTTGTAGAGGGAAAGTGAGTGAAGGTCTCGACTTTGCTGATAACAATGCCAGAGCTGTCATTACAGTGAGTTGTTCCCATTGCATTTTGTTGCTTATCTTGAATTGTGTCTTGACTGTTTGCAATCCTTGATTTTTCTGTGAGTGTGTCCAGATAGTGCATCTCTATTAAACTGCTGCCATCATGTTTTGTAATGGCAAGCGTAATCAAATCTCTTGGGCTGAGTTGTTCAAAGCAGGGCTTGCGCTAACCCTGGGTTAAGTCCAATTAAAACCTATAGGTTGTGATGGTATCTCTCCCGGGTTAACACTTATCATGTTTTGAACAACTCGGGCCAGTGGTAGATATGTATAACTTCCCAGATAGGACTTGCTGTTACAGACCTAGATGGTGTCACTTTCCAGGACTAGAAAGTCATGGAATTTAATTGTTGGTCATGGAAAGAAAAATTATTGCAGAAGTCAAAGGAAGGAAAAAATTATATGAAAGCGAGTTATGTCAGAAAATACCCTAAAACAAGGATGGTTTTGACAATTTTCGAAAGTGACAGGTGAACTTTAAAAGTGACTGGTAAACTGGAAAAGGCTGTAAAAGTAATGAAATTTAAAACACTCAAAAGAGTATAATGTTTAATGAAGTTAAATGAAATTTAACACAGTTAACAACAAAGAGCGCCGTCAGGTTTGTTGGTCAGTGGTCAGTTTTTGTGGCTCAGGCGCCGTTTGCCTTGCTTGCATCAGCTCCATGTGCTTCGTACTGCATTCATGGCGGCCATTGGGCTTGGCTTAGCCTTTGGATCTTGCATTTACCCCAATCCTTCCCTCCCTCTTTTCTTGTTATCTTCCCTTTTTATAATTATAATTATTTGTATTTATTTGTATAATATTTTGTATTTATTTGTATAATTATTTGTATTTATTTGTATAATTATTTGTATTTATTTGTATAATAATTTGTATTTCTTTCTCCACTGCTTAGTCAGTGTGACGGGTGCCCGGTTCTGTTGGCGTGGGGGCTGGGAGGCGGGGATTTACACCTTGGGGTGTAACTCTGTCTAGGGGCTGGCTGTGCCAAAGTGGAAACCCCTGGACATCCCAGGCACCTAACCTCCACTGAGCGATGCAGTTGTTAATGAAAACTTAAACCCATCGTAGCGGTCACCCTTTTTTATGAACACGACAGTTTTCGTAAAGCTCTTAAGGGGCAAGGCGGAGAGGTTTTGCAGGCTGTCAAAGTATTATAGCTGAAATGTGGTCTTCACTGTGAAGCTGAAATCTAGTGACTGCATACCACAATTTGGAGGTGGGTAACACAAAGCCTTCAATTGCAGCTTTGTGGCCAATTTGTTTTGTTCTCTCCTTAGGTTGGAATCCCTTTCCCTAATTTTAAAGACATTCAGGTGAGCATGCAAGGGTAATTTTGTTTTGTTTTTCACAGTAGCAGAAAGAAACAAGTTGTTCTTGCTTGTTTGTTGGTTTGTTTTTGTATTTGTACCCCAGTGGTGAAGATTTTTGCAATAAAAGGGAAAACAAGGAAGAAAAGTAAAGAGACTTTTGTGCTGCGTGGTGAAATACTCAAATTTTGGTATTGAAATCTAGGTTGAAAAGGAAAATTGTCCACCTTAAGGAGATTGAAAATTTTGACCAACACAGGTCTGAGCCTGCCACATTTTTGTGCTTGTACTGAGAATGTCGTATCAGCAGCGGTTTTTCAATGAAATGTAACTGCAAGAGCCAATCACGTTCTGAAGCGCGTACACACTTCAGCTAACCGCAAATCGAAGTAATACAAGAACTAGTTTTACTAGCCAATCAGAACTCAAAGCAAGTAAAGGCAGCCAGTGCTGTTTCGTTTTCACATCTGATTGGTTGAAAAGTTTGCGCAAGTGTTTTGATCCAATCACGGAGCATCGTGTAATTAAATTTCGACCCTCAACTGAAAACTGCTTTATTGCTGCAAGTACAGCCCTGGCCCCGGTTGTTCGAAGGGTGGGTAGTGCTATCTACTAGATAAGTCACTATCGCTTAGATAACTCGATTGGTTTTTCCAGCTCTTATCCGCTGGATAGCGTTATCCACCTTTTGAACAACCGAGGCCTGGAAAAGTTATTTTCCTTGTATGTACGCAGTGGTAGTTCAAACTGAAACAATGTTAAAATGGTCTTTAACCTAGTTTGACTCTCAATTTGCTTCGTGGTCTCCTGTTATTATTTATAATGAAGAGTAATTTAGGTCTGAAAGGAATTTGAAAAAATGTCAACTTGAATTTCATTTTTAGGTAGAACTGAAGCGCAAATACAACACCCAATATGCAGCCAGCAGAGGGCTTTTAACAGGCAGTGAGTGGTACGAGATTCAGGCCTACAGAGCACTAAACCAGGTAAAGCTCTTATTAATTTGTAATTTTTAATTGCATAACTGAATGAAATTTTGTGCTTACTTTTATCATCCTTGAATCCAGCCTTTGCAACAACGATAGCTTAACATTATTGTAATATCTCATTTCTTTACAACGATCGTTTCTGTTTTTGATCGATTCTCACATCAATAGAATCCAAGAAATTTGTGATGGATTTACCTGTACTTTTTCTAACGTTTTACGACACATTTTACATGAGAATCCTTGAATTGCCCAGTGCGGCACTGATTCGCACCGGTTTGCAACCCACTCGACATTGTTTTTGCTGGTAAATCCTTATGTATTAATTTTTCACTGTTGCAGGCCCTAGGAAGGTGCATTCGTCACAAGTAAGTCCATTGGTGATTGTATTTAGAGTGGTTATTAGTACTCTGGTTAACGTTTTGGATATTGTCGAATTTTTTTCAATGTGGATTATGTTTACATAAGTTTTAGATCCGGCCGGTTATAATACTCTCTCAATTATACGAGTTGCCTAAAATGTCTGGGATGATCGCCTAAGGGTGGCTTAGCGAGTTTCTAGTTTATCATGGCACGTGCATGTCATTTCTTTGTTGCAACGTGTGTAATTTGCCTCCTCTTCGATGTCCACAGGCAAGACTGGGGAGCCATACTGCTCATAGATGAACGTTTCAACAAGTCTCCAAAGTACACAAATGGTATAAGCACTGTTAGGTGTCTGCCACTTATTAACAATAACATTGCAATCTTCGCACTAGCCGACAGTAGCCAGGATATGTGTGAACCTATAATCTGGGACAAAACCTGTTGAGACAAGACGCCAATACAGTCAAAATTCCACCATCCAAGGTCACTTTGTAACAGCTGTGTCAGTTGAGCGCGTAGGTCCCCACCCCTCAACCATTGTTGGCCTCTTTGACTGGAAAAACAATTTCATGGACATACAAGCTAACGGTGTATGTTTTGTTGACAAGTAACAACATTGAAAGAGGGGGTTGGGGAGGTGGCTTGCGTGACGGGGGTCACTTTTTAGTGAACGGAATAGTGTCTTAGTAGTCTTGTCCCTGACTGTAGTTTAGTAGTCTAGCTGCCACTATTCCCCTGTGGTAGCTCAGTAGTAGAGCATCTGAATTAGTGATCGGAAGGTCATAGGAGAGAGAGCCCTGTGAGAAGAACTGCTGAAGTCGCATCGGCAGTTAACTTACTGTATGTACAAGTTACTGGATAAACGACCTACCTCACCAGGAGATCTTGTAGCTCAGCTGTTTAGAGCGTCAAAGCGGTGTTACGGAAGTCGTAGTTTCGATTCCTGCGTGGGACTCTGATCTCCTTTTCAGTTTTCCTTTCACCCGTTGCCAAACAACTACAGCATATCATCTTTTTCACGGGTACATCACACCACCACTGTTACACTCCGACTGGTCAAGTGAGTAGTGAAAAGAATAGATATTTACTGGAAAGAACACCAAATCACCCGTTAAACATGAAACTGATAACATCGAAGGGACTGGCAGTGCACATATGTGTGATTTAGTTAATTAGTTTATTTAACTTCCATTTCTGATTTTTTAGGAATATCAAAATGGGTGCGAAAACGAATAACCAAGTTCAATAACTTTGGCGAGGCGATGTCCTCGCTGAAACAATTCGCGTCAGCTCGTAAAGTAGATCCTTGTCCATCATCCACTAGTCCATCCTCACTAAGCCAGCTGAGTTGGAGCACTGTGGAAACTCCGGCAAAGGAAAATAGCGTTCACATTGATACAAAGCCCTCTGTGGAGGGCGCTCCACTTGGAAACACCCAGTGCAATCGAGATGAAGGGTTCACACCTGGACATTGCGTTAACAGTGGTCTGTTGGGTAGAAGTGGTGTGGATACCCCAGCAAAGCAAGATATCGCGTACACGGGTGCAAATCCCGTAGAACATACACCACTGGATAAACTCCACGTTAACGTTAATGGTGGGTTCACACCTGAACGGTGCATCAAAACTGATCACCTCATTAAGGTTACTGAGACTACTGTGGCGCACGCTTCATTAGCTCACCAACAAGGAAATTCAAATTCAGACACAACAGTAAAGCAAAGCGTTCAGACTGAAAGAACGTTAATTCAGCACCCCCAATTCGCTGACAACCCTGGAAACCAAAACTGCCGTGTTGTATCACCCACTAAGACGAATTTGAGCTCTACTGATACCTCCCCTGACAGCCAGAAAATCATTGACGCTGGTGTAAAGACTTTGGACCAAGGAAGACAAAACAGAAAGGTTTTTAATGGAATGACACTGGTTCTTGACGACAGCTGTCCAGTTAATGATTTTACCTTTAGGAGGATGAAGTACAGCGAGCAGAAAGCTGATGAAAAACGTGAAAGCCCAGCGTCAGAATGCGCTACGACAAAGACCACTGAGGGTGACGGGCTGTCGGAGGAACAGTTTTCCTCTTCTCCTTTGTTGTTTGCTACACCTAGCACACCACCTTCATTGTCGCCTGTTAACAAGGAAGCAAAACAACTTCGAGTTTCGGAAGGTCAAGACAGAGCAGGTATAAAATTGATAAACCTGAGTCATACTGGTAACGAACCAAGTGACATTAAGAGCCTAGAAAGCTGGGAGAGCAATGCGAAACAAGATTTAGTCGTTAAATTTGACATAGGTAGTAGGAAAACTGAACCTTCATTGGGGAAATGCGGCAATGTTGAAGCACCATTAGTAAAACAAAGTAACATTGTGGAAACCTCATTGACGACCGACATGAATCAAAGTTGCCCATCATTAAGAAACCTTTCTGGCTCTGAAAACACCGAGAGTAGTGGTGACAAGGCACGTGGAGAGAAGCAATCACATGACTTCCTCGATGAAGTCAAAGAGAAAGATGCTTCAGGGAATGAAAAATGCAATCAGTCGACTGAGAAAACAGTTGGACACGAAACTGAATCTAAAGTCCTGAACGCTTGTTCAAAAAGGGGCCAACGCTTTCGCGGAAGTATCTCCGATGTGCCAAGCAATGTTCGGAAAAGTACTAGGAGAAGCAGTAGACTTCGTAGGAATTCGAATATCGCTGGGAACCAAAAGAAGAAACATGAAGAGATGAGTGAGGTGAGAGAGTAATGTTGTGAATGAAGTTCACTCGACATTTTTTGATTTGCAAGTGTGTTTAGCAATAATTCTCTACTATGTAATTATCAGTAAACATCATCGTCATCATCAGCGATTCTTTTCCTCTGGGCACAGCCACTTTAAGTCCGTGTTTTTTTGGCTATGTAAGTTGAAACAGGTTTGATTTCTCCACAGTATACGGAACATCGGAAGCATTGATTTCTGAAGGTCACATAAAATTGTGTAATAATTTAAACGATCCGGTTAGTCTTAGAAGTTAAAATAGAAAGTTAAATAGAAAAAATATTAAAATGTTATTAATTAATTAATTATTATTGATTATTTATTTTATTACCTTTCGGTACTTCAAGATTCCACCTATGGAATGGAAGCTTGGAACTACCTCGTGGAGCATGGTTAACAGCAGCACAGGGCATTTGATACGGCTTATCGTTTTCTTACTAGTATGAACTGCCGAAGGGTCATGTAGCAGCTGCCGTAATATCCTAAGGCAATTGGTTCGCTACCCAAACCCCCAAACAATGCTAAAACAATAGTGACGATTGAAATCTATTGTTTTGAGTATCCAATGAGAAGAGACCTTACGAGCAACTGCTACACCGCTGCCGAATCGGCTCTTAATACAGGTTTCTCCTTTAATGCTAATAGCGTTTTGTCATTCCAGGAAAGGCCGGGGGACGATGAGAAAGCTTTGATGTCGTGTGTTCGCTGTGGGAGTGGCCTCGTCACGGGTAACTTTTTCTTTGCTATTCAACCAGAAACGTTTTAAAATCCTGTGTCGGACGTCGTGTGACGTTCCATGATGCACTTTGTTATAAATAGTCATCCGTCGTTTGTCACTGTGCCGTGATTCCTCTGTCTCTGTTCTGGATCACCTGAAACTGGCTGTTATTTGA
>BLFK01000490.1:3255767-3267979 GCA_014634185.1 Astreopora myriophthalma
GAGAGAGAGAGAGAGAGAGAGAGGGAGAGAGAGAGAGAGAGAGAGAGAGAGAGCTGAACATTCCTCGTCATATGCTAACGTCCTCCCCAGACCGTCAAATTTGGCCATTTCACGTCCTTACTTAGGACATGACGCCAGAGAAATGTACCAAACCGTAAAACGCACGTGCAGAGCGTGCAGAGCCATGCATTGTTTTTGCTCATTCAACCTATTGTTTTGTGGCGTCCTCGTTGCCGTTGATGTGGTCGTTTCGTAAGCTCTGTACTAAATCAAACGAAACGGCACTCAACAGTTTGGAGCGCCTGGTAAAATCAAGATTCATCATAGAAAGTAAAGGAGGGGATGTAAAAAGGGTACATGTAGTTCGGCCTGGCCGAACTTGCCTGAATCGCCAACGTCGGTGAAACAAATGATAGCTTACTCCAAACGCTTTGTTGTACGAAATTCGTTTTCGTGAGAAAAACTACACAAAGCGTCACGTTGGTGATAAGTCTCATGCAAGGCAACTTGGAAATGCGTTATTTGTTTCAGGAGTTAAGTGGTTATAAATTCATCGGCAAATTCAAATGCAGTTGAGATGTCTTTTGTCTATACAGGTCGCATCACACCCAAGCCCTTTCCAATGAACGTTCCCGACACGATTCTCCAAACTGTCGACGAGAAAACTGTTCTGGTTATTGACAGAGAAGCTTCTGATACCTTGAACGTGAGGCCATTGGTTGACATAAAAACGGATAACAGCCCAGGTACCGAATCAATAGGTGGCCACCATATACAGCTTGAGATTGGTTTAAAAGATCTATTCAGTTCCACTAATGTACGGTCAACTTGTCAGTGGACTGCTTGTTATGGACAGTTTGTTATCGGACATGTCAATGATAAGCCAATCACATTTGAAGTTGTATTTTAAATCAACCAATCAATAAGCGCATCGTCGGCTTCCAGTGATACCAGCCGCAGAGTTGCCGGAACTACCGAACTACCCTTTGAATAGAGTTACTTAAACTCTGACCAGTACCAATTTCTAATTGTCGTTTCAAGTGTTTGTTTGTCTAAAGCTATAACTTATATAACTTATGGTCTTTTCACTTATTTAAAGGGACTTTTTTTGTTTGTTTGTTTACACTTTTAAAGGTCTGAAGTTAAACAGCGTCTTTGTACCGGAGGCTGACACTTGTTATATCCCTCAAGTTTGTGGTGTGTGTCACTCAACAAGGAAAGATTCGCAGATGGTGGGGTTAGAGTGTGTATCCTTCAGGTCGTCTTCAGACGATCATCGAACTGGAACTTCCCCTTTTAAACAGGTAATATTGCCATTGCTTTAGTTTACGTGACCTTTCTTTAGAGTGGCACTGTTCTGGCCTTGGTTGTTCAAAAGGTGGATAACGCTATCCATCGGATAAATCACTATACAGCTGATAAGCGCCAGCAAAACCAATTGAGTTATCCAGTGGGTAGCATTTTCTAACCTTCGAAGACCTGGTGCCTGATCGTTAGTCATGGTTGTGGGACTTTGAACCGAGTAGTTGATGACAATATAAGGAGAGGCGCATCACGTGGCTGGCGCAGTGGCGAAAACTCTCGCTCTCTACCAATGTGGCCTGGGTTCGATTCCCGAACGCGCTGTCTTTGGGGCTCTTTACGTGGAGGGAGGAAGATCCTAGCACTTGGAAGATTCTACAAAGCGAAACAATTTTCCGTTTTGTTTACAAGCAGAAATTTCGGTTGCAGTTATGGTTCATAATTGGTAAGAAAAAAGCTGCTGCAAGGCCGGAAGCCGCCATGTTTGGTTCTTTGTCCCTAGTGCTAGGATCTTCCGAGTGAATGCAGTTTACACAGTGTTAAGTACAAGTTTTTGCATGTAAACTGCCGGAATACAGAAAACTGACATATGGCGCTAGGATGATCCGCCTCCTATTGGATCTTCCTTGTTCTAGGGTCTTCCTCCCCTCATGTAAACAGCCCCTTAAATGGGTTGAGTTTGTTGGTTTATCTCCTCTGGGGCCCGTTTCTCGAAAGTCCCGAAACGTTTACGGCCCCGAAAAGCAATTTGTAAAAATTCGATCCGCTTATTCTGAAAATCTGGTCTTTTAACATTCTTTCAAGGTAAGATGGAGCAAACAAATTTCAATTTTTCGTCGCTTAGAACGTCTTATGTCTCAAGATATAGAGGGAATTGTGGCCCCCGAAATACGCCCCGAAGAGTTTCGGGGCTTTCGAGAAACGAGCCCCAGCTGCCGAAAGATTTTCCTTCGGGTACTCCAGTCTTCCCCTGCCCTCAAAAACCAACGTTTGATTTCATTTGCCCAATAGACCATTTCCGAATTCACGTCAGCCTCTTTTTCAAAGCGAGTCTAAGTGCGAAAGTTTTGTGATGGTAATTAGGGTTACTTTGCATATGAAAGAAAACTCATTTTCACAAGAAAGACTTTGCACTTAGACTCGCTTCGAAAACGAGGCTGAAGTGAATTCGGAAATGGCCTATTAGTGCTGTAGCGCTAAACCCATTGACACTCTATAGCAGTTTTTTCTTATCGTTTTTAGTATTATTTATGGAAAGCTCTCTAAAGGCAACTGATGTTTGCTCACTGCTGAAGGGTTGGCTATTGTTTCTCAGGTTTGGCTCTTCCCAAGTCTAGTTTACGTTGGCAACGGCTGATCATCACGTGACACAAATGAAATGATTGATGTGGCGGTAGAACGGTATTTGGTTTTGAACAATAAAAGAATCTGTTGTATCCGATGTTCGTTCAAGCCAGACTCCTTCATCTCTGTCATCAGATCACTTCACCGCTTTTTAACTTTTTGCCCGTGTGTCTAGCACTTTAGGTTTTACGATCCACCTGCTGGATCCCGTCTTTGGAGCATTTATCAGTTAGGCCTTTACCAAGGCGCAGATGAGAACCAGATGTATTTTGGTTCGTCAGTGTTAAGCGGCAGTTAAACTAAAGTAACCAATCAGACGACTTAACATAAAACAAAGTAAAATACACATTCAATGCCAAAAAGGAAAAAATAATTGATAAACCAATCCCTTTTTCTGAAAGTTATTTTTAGGTAGATATCTTCAAATCCGTGAACTCTCTCAGCCTGTGAAACAAGATGCAAGTTCTGCTAACACGTATACATTTTCTTTCGGTAGTTTCGTTTGGACAATTTGTTAGCTGTGAGGACAGCTCCTCGTCAGTGACTATTTCCTCTATGTACCTGTCTGTTTCTCTTTATTAACGGCCTTGTTCTCATATGTCGGGAAAATCCCAGACGATCAGGGATTTTGCAGTTTCCTTTGCCAACTAATGAAAACTGAAAATCGTAGACTGACATTACCGATCGGGATGGTCGGCGAGAAATCGGGGCGTTTCTATTTTCCCGACGCGTCCTAGATTTCTTCTATGGTCGGCGCTCATTCCGAGATATGTAAACTCAAATTTTTACTATTGGGGACGTCGGCGATCGTTTTATCTCGGTACCAAGCGTAGTGGCCTAGTTGTAGTCTCCCATCCAATTTAGCGTGCCTTCTCCCGTGAATCTGTGACGGACATAGATTCGAGCTTTCCCGACATATCTGAAAAATCTGGGACGATCGGGAAACATTGAGATCCCCGATCGTCTGGGATTTCCTCTACATATGACAACCTGGCTTGATGTATTCCTTCGTCGTCGCTGTCGTCATCATCATCACCTTGTGATTAGCTTCCAGTTCTAATTGCGATTAATGAACTATAATAATACTAGAGTAATCATAGATTTTAGTATCATCCAACTAGTGGACTAATGCAAATCCTGCATTTTCATTGGCTACGCTACTAGAGGACTATTAGCCTCGAGTAGCGAAAAGCGTGACGCTTTCTTCTGTTTTATTCCCAAATAAATATTTCTTCAACTTCCAATTGCTAACTTTATTATTGCCTTTTCTGTCCGACTAGTTGGGTGATACTAAAACAATTAGACCCTTCGCCCTCAAGGGCCACGGGTCTAATTGTTAAATAGAACAGTTTTCAATTGTGTTGAAAGTAATGATGCCGTTGCTTTGGTTTTGATTTTGGTTTGGCCTATGATTGGATAAAAAAACTCGCGCGAACTTTCAAACCAATCAGAGGTGGTGGCTGCACTTCCTTCAGAACGTGATTGGCTCTGCAATGACTCTGGTTTTGGTTTTGCGATGCTCAATTGAAAACCGCTCTGTTAATGCCTTCGAGTAGGTTAGAAGCATTTGTGATAGCACTGCTGCATACTCCTCCCACCTTGTCTTGATCGGTTAAAGAGGCATTCACAGCATTCTTTGTCGACGAAGGTTGACAAGTTTACATTGTAAGAAAGTTCAACAGCGTGCACCGACAACATTTCAAGGATGAGACGCGGAGGATTTATAGACTGTTAAACGAAATTTGTTAGAAGCTGAAGAAGACTGAGGCAGTAAAGTGAACGACAATCCTCTATTAAGGTGGTACTAACCAGTCAAATGCGTCCCAAATGGGCCCTTTTTTTTTTTAAGTTTTGGCAACCTTTCTTCAATTCATGATTGCTGTACCGCTACGTTAATTTTTACCGTAGAATCCGAATTTGTAATAAATAATGTCAATTTCCTGTCAAAAAGGTGTGAAAAGTTGGACCTAAAAATGTCACGCAAATACATGTTTATTGTATTTTCTCCGTTGCTTTTGTCCTAAAAGCTTTCTTGTTTTAGGTCTTCAATACTTATGATAAAAAGGATCTTGTGTGACTTAGCCGACATGAAAATGTAAATCCTGCAGGAAATAACTAAACGTCACTAGATCAGTCACGTGACATACCGTTATATCGATCCGAAGCAACGCTTCATGTCGGCTAAGTTAAGAAACATAGCTCCATTTGTGTTTGTAACGTCTACCAAATTTCAGCATCTGTGAGTTGAAGCCCTTGGAGATATCTTGATTTTCTTCCCATGCATACCAAGAATCCGTCCAATTTTGCCACTTTTTGTCACTTTTATCCCCATTCAGTCGCTCAAATCGGATCCGCAATGTTTCTTTTCTGTTCGAGATGTCCCAATGCTTTATTGGACACTTCTTTCGTTGGAAGAATCGTGGGGAAACGACGTATTTCGACCGTGTTTCGTGTTCCCCGAATCCACTCCCTAGCAACCGCACTGACACTGCGAAGCATATTGTCAGCGGTGACAATGCGCATAAGCTATCGCACATGAACACTTGCGAGCGACTCTTCGTGTGTCCACGCTTGTCTTCGGTTCGCCTTCCTGTGCTTTCGATCGCGTTTTATCATTCGAATTGCTCTTGTATCATAATATTTTGTAAATAGTTTATATTAATTACTTTTTTTTTTCATTCGATTTTTCGTTTTTTATATCACATTGTACATATTTCCCTGTAAATATTCTGCGTGAAAAGTCGTGAGCAGCAATGGCGTGTGCTTCGAGCTTCCGCTGTGCGATTCCTGTGTCTGCAAATCCAATATGGCGCGCTTGACAACGAAATTCAACTTTTCATTACTCAGAAACCAGAGCACCGTTAAGCTTTAAATTTCGCCGTGAAAATAGGTAGGTATGAAGACTGATTGAACGGAAAATCAAGTTAGGTTGCTTTTTTAACCCCGACTGGTTAAGTACCACCTTAAACTGGCTAAGTTCATGTTTTTCAGGAGCATCTCGTACGCACTACTATTGTCATCTAGAATAAGACGCAGTCGTCTCATCGAAATCGTCCTTTACCAAACTGTCTCATTGTTACTCGTCCGCAGCGATCATGCAGGGCTCGTCTGTATTCGTTCCCATCCATGACTCTTGTTTGTCCGGCCGTTGTTACTCGTTCTGTTCCACGGGTCTCCAAGCACGCTGTAACCATACAAATAATATAAAGACCGTCAGCAGCATCAGGAGATCAGAAGTCGCGAGAATCCTAGCTTGTAGTATTTTCTTTTCAAGGAAAGCGCGATATTCCTGAATTTGAACGCACGTCATCTCTACATCATTTTGGAGGGATTCAAGCTGTTGAACTAGAGTAGTGAGAGCGCTGTGGGTGAACAGGCTTACTGTACCAGCGATCCCTGACAAAAGGGCCCCAGGCACATTTCCAACCATTAATGATGTCGCAAACAGAGGCACGGAACTAAATCCGGCAGCAGCCGCGCCAATTTTATTACTCTGAGCTTTCCTAACGTCGCTGTGGATTGCCCAGACCAGTTGTTTAAGATCTACGTGAAAGCGATCTAACTTCGCAATTACTTCAGTTGCCATCTTCACCGTAACAGCTGTGCTGAGGTACTCCCACTTTGGCAGTAGCTCCTTGTGTATCAAATCTATGACGGAGTGCAGTTCCATTTTCATCCATTCAAACTCTTTCTTGTACATCTTGTAGTCCAGTTGAAAGCTCATTGCCCGGTCGTAGAGGTCCACAGCCCGGTACACCAAATACACTGAGATGAAGCACATCCCTTGGTTTTCTTTGGCAATGGCAAGAGCCTTTTTCCCCAGATTTGGCACGTTACGAATGACGTCTTTCAACTCTTGTGGAACCAAACTTTGAATTGCCCTCCAGTCTGTAGTTTTGTAGTTATAGTATAACTGGTACAGTTCTTTGATGCAGTTGATGATGTTCGACACGAACTTCAAATCTATCGTAATGGTCTGGGTTATTCTGTAATTCTTTACATAGCTAACCCCCTCTATGCATGCTTTTGGAAAACTGACAGCCTGAGAAGGAGAAACTAGCAAGAAACCGTATCCCAAGACTGCAACAATCAGTGGCGAAAAGCGAAAGTACTTCCGGCCTGTCGAAAACATTTCGGCGGTGCAGAAGTTCGTTTGCAAATAGCTCGGAAATACCTTATGTTGTTTTGTCTTTACAGCCAATGTATCTTTTTTCGTGTATACAGCAATTGAAGAAACGTCAACAACAACTTAATTCCGGCTGTACTGACGTGTTCCTTCCCTTTCTTCTCCAAGGGAGGGAGGAATAAGAGAGACTTTCACTTTTGATCTCTCGTGATCACTTGGTGAGCCATTTCCGTCATGCTTTCTAACCCACTCCCTTCTCTTGTGGAAGACAGAGGTGAAAACTTCAGCCCAACGGAAATATCAATCTGTTTATTCTCCTTACCTTTTCTCCATAACATGCTGCGATGTAATCAGGAGAGTTTGTTTCTACATCGAAAGGTTGTACATGTGGTTCTCGTAGCGAACTCGTATGCCACAAGCGGTAGTTATGACCTACGATGCAATCTGTTATAATTGTCACAAACCCCATGTGAGCAAGACCGCTTCTGCAAGTGACGTTGATCACTTTTGGGTTTTGCGAACTGATCTCTGTTCTACTTTGTTATTAATCGGTGGCAGGCAAGAACTCAAGAGTGTGATCTTCGTAAGGCAGCCTTAGTTCAGTGGCAGTTAACACAACTTGGCCTGACTGAAGTAACCAGGGATGTTCAAGTTTCTTCGCTTGCGAAACACAGACGGTTTTCGGCTCGCGCAAAACGGAGACGCTTTCAATACGAAACATTGCAATAACGTCGTTCTTCAGTCTTATCTTGAAAAACATGTCTAAACATCAGCTTTTTAGAGTGAGTAGAAGACGCTTTGCAAAACGTTTTCGGGGCTTTCAAGAAACGTACGCCATGCGTCTGCGGTGAACACTAGAGTTCCATAACAAGCCTCTAAAATATACAGTTACTATGGAACTCTAGTAACAAACACAAAAAGGAAGCAAGTTCTTGTCAACATTTCCCAAAGAATGCACGACTTAGTCAGGTTTTGTATTTAAAAGGTCAAAAAAACAAGATTAAAGTCTGCATTAAATGCACTACGTGCTAATCTCAAGCGGCCATCTTTTAATTCCCGAAAATTCCCTAGTACATCACATTACGTCATGATATACAACATCAGGCACTTAAAACTAGACCTTATCTACGCGTTCTTCTTGGATTTTGGCCTCACAATAAATGTGCTATTAGTTCTTTATCTCAACGAGAAGGAGAAAACAAAACTTGAAAAGTCACCTCTCTTGGAAGTTGACTTTCAATGTTTCTTTTTAAGTCTAGGAACGTCCAGTCTTTATAAAAGGAAACTGGTGGATAATCAGGCCCCTCTCCGCGAGCTTCACGTTGCTGACGTGACTTGGTACTTGGTTTGTATTAGGGTTTGGAATTATCACCAAGTCTTTGTGGACGATTGTCTTAGTGGGACGCCCAGTCTTGTTTCCTCGGGACGTGGAACTGGTAAAAGTACTCGTCGTTTTCTGGTTGCGGTTGCCCCACGTGCGTTGAAAGTTGGAAATCGGCGTGCAAGCTCTGCTGCAATCGAAGGGTTTAATGATGGAACAGAGGAAGTCGAAGCATTGTTGGTGACCGTCAACGCTGCCACATTTCTAATATCATTATTTCGAAGATTGCCGATCGCTTCGAGAGCCTGCTTGGCTATGGCAAACGCCGAGGAGATGTGCTGCTGCACGTCTTCGTTGTTGGCTGCCATTTTGTTCCAGTTTGAGCGCAATGCATTCTGGGGTTAGAAAGTTGACCACATAAAAAGTTGACGGCATAAAAAGTCGAGCTGACCATATAAAAAGTCGAATTGACCATAAAAAAGTAAAAGTTGACCATATAAAAAGTAAACTGTATCACCGAATTACATACGGAATATTGACTGGTTTGGCGCCCCATAGACCATTCCGTCTGTTCTCTGTTCTTATTCCGGAACAGTCCCAAAAAAGTGCACCTTAGTGTTCGAGACGGGTGGTTAGTCTCTCCGTCAATACGCATGCTCAAAAGGAGTCACGTAACCTACTGTGTGACACTGTGTTACTCTTACGAATGTTGTATCGTTCAATGACATCACGATTCCTGGGTAAATGTCAAATATATGTTCTCCATATAGTAAAGGAAACATGATACGTTGGCTCAAATATATGAATTTTATGTTACAGTGGCCAGAACAATGCATCACGGGGGAACACATCCGGCCACCGAGTGTCCATATAAACGAAACTATATTTAGTCGCTTTAAACAGTTTAAGAATACCACGCTTAGTTTGATCTAAATAGATTGACTGTTTTCGGGAGCCAATGAGCTCGTGGTCCTTTGTAGTACACTTTGACCAGAGGGTTGAAGATATACACGAGTAAAGAAGTTTACATCTCAAACTGAAGCAATGGAGAGGGATTGCCTTTAGTCCTTTTCTTTTAAATGGTAAAACAGGTCGACAAACAAATGGAACAGTCCCTCCCACTGGAAGATTTTGGAGAAAAGAGGAAGATGTATTCCCCTTATTGTATTCTCGTTTTTACGAAAAGACCGGAATATTACTGTACCATTTGCTTTGTGATACTAGAACCATGCTCTTTTAATGAACTACACTACTGTTCCATTTAGCGAAAGATTCTCGCCGGTTTTTCTTTCAAATGGTTCACACTCATCCCGTTTCATTCTGTTTGTGGGAAACTTTAACTGTTGCATTTAGCGGAGAATTCCAACCGGTGGAATGCGTTCCTTGTGACGATATCCAGCTTCAGCACAGAAATAGCCCCCTAGAAAAAACACCCCCTCTTGGAGGGTACCTGGCTATCAAACATGGCATGTTTGGTCATCAAACATTCGAAGTTTGACAGCCACTTTTTGCGCCACTTTTACCAAACGCAGAAGCATAATATCATTTATCGTAACGCGTTGGCGTCAGTTTGCGCAGCGAAGTCTTCAGTATCAAAATAGTAGTCTTCAGTATCATTTTGCGGAACTTGCTTTTACAGTCCCTCAAGTGCCGAAAGTTTGATGGCCAAACAAGCCATGTTTGAGGGCCAAGATTAGATCGTGTTCTTACGTTGGGTGTGGCCACTTGGCATGCAAAGGCTTAAGCCTAGCTGCAACCGAAGGCATCAACCCACTTAGGTGAGTGGAAAATACTGACCTTTGCCAGGCTTCGGATGTTCAAAAGGTGGATAACGCTATCCCACCATTGGATAAATCAATATCCCGCAGATAAAGGCTACCAAAACCAGTTGAGTTATCCTGTAGACAGCGCTATCTGCCCTTCGAGCAACTTGGGAGCGTTGCCTAGTGTACCCCTGTAAGGCAATTTTTTAGTACTACTTCCCAGGCTTAATCGTGAGGTCTCAAAACAAACCACCTGCGAGGTCAAAATGGCGCCCGATTTGAATTTGACTTCGTCTTCAAAGAAGGACTAAGAGGAGTCTGCGAGACTGAACCACACGGAATTATTCGAATTCTATCCTTCCTGAAATACGATGAGGTAGGAAAGCATGAATTTGTCAGTTAAAGGATTCTATCGCGATTTTCCATTGACCCACTGAAAACAGCTTGCGCTTTTCAATTAACTTCACGATTTATGTAGGAAAATCGCATAGAACGACTCGTTGGGACCCTGAGATAAGATGAAAGCAAGGAAAAGCACCATGTAAGTGTTCCTCCACTATTTTTTGTAACTACTGCAGGTTTTGGATGGGAAATTGTTTATCATTTTGTCAGTAGAAGTTCGGCTCCAAATCGCTTCTCTGTCAAACATATACGCAGATATACGTACGCGTGGTACCTTTGCGCCCGATTGTCGATACGCGGAAAGAAATTCGCGAGTACATTTGTCTTTTTTTTTTCTTTTCAAAAACAGAACGACTTTGTTCTGTCGAAACAACTTCAAGGCACAGACACACTACTCTGTTATTCATAAGCTCTCTTTTATTTAAACTGTACAAAAACAACTGTGGTTCTGTATCTGCTTTCCCTTTCAAGGTTCTGATTCAAAATGTCAATACTGTACAGCAGTCCTTTAATCGACCTCCAAAAAGAAAACTTCTACATTATCTTCGTCACTACTGATAATAAATATTCTCAAGTAAATTCCTTTTCTTGAAGCACCTAACAAACGACACATTACTGGAACCCCGCAAGTTCTCTCTTGCTGTGAATTATTAAAAGGTTGAAAGCAAGAACTCAAAATAAATACTAATAAACAAACTAATTTTAAAAAGGCCGCTAACTTTAATCATAACCAAACAACATCGCAGCCCAAACTTGAACCGTTTGCTTTGCACCGTTAAATGATTAATTCGTTTTGTTTGCGTGAATTTCCTACATTCTCTCTAAATGAATATTATGTAAATATGATTGATACTGTATTGGAACAATTTTACTCATTATCACATCCCCAAAACGAATTATCTTGTACCCTTAACTTAATATTGCTTCAACACGTTAAGCAAAGTCGTGGACTGGCATAATTGGGTCTTCACCAAACACCCAGTTCGCCCGAGAGGAAAAAAAGAAAATGTATGCTCAACATGTTTACCCAACAGAAACTCTCAGAATCAAAGATTAAGCTGTAAACGTGACCAGAGCGTTGCGTGACTCGTGTGACGTATTAATGGTGATATCAATTAGAGCAATGACATTGTGGTTTCAATAATCAGAAAAAGCGTATTAATCAGTTCACTTTGTACGCGAAGTTTGGCACGCAGGCGCAAACGCCCAAATGTTTTATGTTCTAACTTAAATACAGGTAATGTGTAAAGAATGACCGACGAACTTCGCTGCTTTATGATTTAAACTACGATGTACTAAAACGAGGGGAAAATAAATTGCCGTCATTGTCGCCCTCTTCTGAAGTTAGAGACATCTCTTACTAGTGGCTCGGCTAACCCATTAGGGGAGTTAAGTGCATCTTAGACATCACAGTGGCTTTTGTGAAACACGGTCTTTATGCGGGTATACTGCCTGAATCCCAACATCGAAAAAGGGAAATGGCAAAGGAATGCTACATAGTCTGGGCGCATATGTACGAAATGAAAGTCCCGTGGGCATTTTTTGCTGAAAGCAAGGCACTACTCTAGATATGTTGAGGGAACCCTAAGGAACAGGAAAATACATGTTGCCAGCTTTGCAACCTGCTCGGGGGCTTTTTAGGGGATGTTTTAGAAACCCCCTATAGATCAGAAATCACTTGTAACTCAGACCATAAATTGCATGAGCTCTTGCCACCTCGTAACAATTGTGAATTTAACTTAAGACGAAAGAAGAATTTTCATGTCCCTCTGGCTAAGACGAAGAGACTTAAGAACACATTTATATATAGTAATTGTAATTAAATTTTTAGCTGTATATGTACATTTTTATTATATTTTTTCTCATATTTTTATTAGACTTCATTGTAACGATTAATATAATTCAGCTTTTGGCTGCGATTTTAATCAGAATAAACTATCTATCTATCTATCTA
>BLFK01000490.1:3272507-3290007 GCA_014634185.1 Astreopora myriophthalma
TAACAAAAGTACGCCTGTTGATTCAGACGTCCAACTTAATTGCCCGTTCCACAGCCGTTCCTAATACAGTTCCAGGTAAAGCCGTGAATATTGTCAGGGGTTTTTAGGCGAAGCGCAAAACAATAATTTACGCATTAAGTTTGGCACATGACATGAAAAGTTCAGCGTCCGGCTGAATCAAAGCCGTTCCAAACTCGAAATTCCCGACCAAGCCAGGCGGGAAGAACGGCTGAGCCATTCCAATTTAAAATAGCCGTTCTTAATTGATTCAGACGCCGTCCTTTTCATGTACTTAATTCAATGTATTAGGTTCAGCGCATGAAAATTACGGCGTCTGAATTGGGCCTTAGGGTCATCTGCGATTTTACGTGCATGGCGAATCTACGGAAGGAAGGATATTGCTTTTTGCTTTCATGATTTCACATTAGGTTACCGTCTGACAACTGTTTCCTTTATTGTACTTATTACGTTTGTCGTGATGCACTAAAGGTGCGACATATGAAGGACTTTCATCAACGGTCTTGGTCTGAAGCACAGAAATCAGGTTGTACTGCTAATTCTGTGCAGGCATTTCTGCATTACTTGAGAGTCGACGCACTTGTCTGCTCGATGATACCCTGCACTGGTCTGGCACTGATCTCAAGATGGAGTGACTTTATCGCTACAGCAGAATGTATCACTTTGAAATTTCTGAACTTTGAGGCCCTCATTTCAGTCCGTTAAATTATTGAATTACCAAAGCTAATGATATCACATAGGTTTTGATGTGCATCTATCGAAACACGCAGAAAACGTAAAAAAGAAACTGCTGGTAATGAACAATATGTCACAGTCTTACCTGCATGCCCCATCATCGGGGGAGGAGAGGGTTCATTGATATCCGGGAATTTAGGTGGAGAGTCCTGAAAAGTGCGTTTGCAGGATTCGCCACTCGAGTTGGATCCCGCGGGGGATAGGGGCAGGCCATCGGTGTCGTTGCAGCCCTCTGGTGACTTTCTGAAAGCGAGAAATAGACAGACGATTTCAGTGCCATTAAGCGGCGCTACAAACTGCCCTCGTCCCCCTCCAACAAAGTGTAGTCCTACTTAGCTTGTACCGTCTCGTCTAAATGGCTTGCCGCCATCTTAGATCAGGGGTCCATTAGGGAATCCCTAACCCTAACCGCTGCTCATTGAATCCACCTCACCCTATGCTATTTAATGCTAACCATTTAGAAATTCCAGGATGGTGGCTTAATGAACCAACTGTTTCTACAGCAGACACTCTGCTCTTACGGCCAAGGTTATATGTAATAACGAGTTTTTAATTCTATGCAAGTAATTCATAACCTGGTCATAGTGTGGGATAAAGCAGAATAAAACAAAAAAGGATTTGAAAATAATTTTCATTGACTTTTTAGTCGTTTAGACCTGAAGGAGGGGGGGGGGGAGCAATCAGTAAGCTTGATGACGCATACTGTCCAATTACTCAAGCATTCAACTATCCAATTACAAGTGCATGACGTGTGCAACTGTCCGATAGAGGTTGAAGTCAGGACACGCGATAACCAATCAGATTCGAGAATTTTGTCAGTTATAGTTACGATTGAAATATTCGATTTGATTTCTGCAGTATTCGCAATGAGTGCTTCAGCGCTAAATCCATTGACACTTGAGTAAAAAAAAAAATCAATAAAATGCACTACACTCCGAGAGGTTTCTCTCCGGGTACTCCGTTTTTTCCTCTCATGACAAACCAACCGTTTCAATTGACTTGATTTGGAGTTGATTTCTAGTGTTTGCTCCCCCGCCACTGCGCCAACCCTGCTTCACAGTTTTACGGAAATCGCTCATATCCTGTCGGAATGACTGAAAATTGAGGGAAACAGCGTTTAAGAGGGCAAAAATCCAAACATTTTCCGGGGAAGCATGCCCACGGACCCCCTATAGTGGAGCGGCTATGGCACTCGAAATCTTTGAATCGGTAAAGTTTCTTGTTTTCCTACTCGGGATGCATCTAGCCTGTCTAGTGGAAACAGAGAGGAACCCTTAACGGGCAAACCATCCTGGGGATGTATTAACTTTCGTTAGGAGTGTGTAAATGAAATCTTCCAGTGTGTTTCTGTAGTAATTTTACGGAAATATTTCTCAGACTTTTACCGTTTTCTGCGATCGAATGAATCTCAAGGTTGCATGGTGTTTGCGTATTATGTTTGCTGGAATGTTAACTCGTGCTGTGATATTCACGCGCTATCATTCGATCCGAATAACTTAATTAACTTAGCTTTTGCGCGGATAAGAACCTCTAGAGGTTATTAATACGCTATTTATCAACCTTAAGTTGGATTAGGAGGGAAAAATGAGAGCATTCCTCAGTGTTTTTTCAAGGCTTTAGCACCCAGACACGTTCAATTTAACCTCTTCACCCATAAGACAAAAGCATCGTGGTTTTAGGGAGTGGCTTTCGATGTGTACCTAATTTTTTTTGAACGCTGTTGAGGTCTTCGTTTTTGTAAGCCTTAAAGGCTATTAGGCTCTTTGTCACCATTGTCAAATGAAAACTAACGAGCTTTACTTTCTTATAAAGATATAATGCTCTTGATTTAGTGGACGAAATCCAAAAGTGTTACCATCCAAATGAAAGGTACTGAGCAGTACAATCTTATGATTTTGTTCATAATTCTGCACAAGGTGATTCAAAGTTTTGAGTCTGTGAATGCAAATCCGAACTGTGACCATTCAAATGAAAGATAGTGAGTATTACACTACAGCTCTCTGTTGTACTGCATGAGGGACTTTATGCTAACTTATAAGAGTCTGAGGGTGAAATCGGTAAGTGCGAACACTCAGTTGAAAGCCACTTTAGAGCTGTTTATATTGCTCTGAAGGGTGGTACCATCTTGAACACTAAGGCGTGACCCGAATCATCTTAAGTCATGGAAATATTACCAGTTGTGATGTACAATGGAGAGGTTAGTCTGGGTCTTTTACTCTTGAGTCCGTGGATAGAACAGGAAGAACCTGGGGCGTTGGTATTGCAATTATGAGCCATTCAAAGTATTTTGATATCTTGTAGTGAATCACGTATCCTCTACGAGGCAGTCTGTAATTGTATAGTTCGAAGTCATAAATTTGCTCTAATTTAACGGAAATGGCTGACTAATTATTTCCTTCAAGAATGCTATTTACTTTTTTCGTGCAAGGTGATTTTACCTTTTCGTTCTGTCAACAACGGCGGAAAATGTGACTGGCTACGTTAAACCTATTGGAAAGTACCGTTCATATGGTGCTGTTTGCTGACAATGTTAACTGAACGAAATAGAATCTAATGTTTGAGTCTTTGGATTAACTCCTGAAGAGTGACAGTTAAAATGCCGGTGAGCTCTTCGCTGTGATAGTTCGCTATGCTGCGGAAAGCGGTAACCGCATGTAAAGTAAAGCCGGAATTACCGAGCAGAGATAATTTTATTCGTTCGTTACATGGAGTGCATGAAAAAGATAATGATTACGTAACAATCCGAACAAGACTGTTAGCCTAAATTTGGAAAAACATCGGCAAAACCACAGACTAGACATGCAAGGCTTTGTTGTTCTTAAGCCGACTTGAAATCTAGACTCATAAGACATGGCCGATCGCCAGATTCGTTGGTTATTGATTAAAGTCAGTCTAAAGCTGCCTCGTTTGCCGGTTGTAGGTGTGCATAAAAGCTTTAGCCAGGCACAGAGTGGTCTTCCGTAGGTATTTAACTCACATTTTCCAACGAACATCCCCGTAGGTTTCATATGGGGAGTGACAACCCCACCCCATTACCAGCCGAGGAAGAAGTTGACAATCTATTAGGCGAAAATTTCGATTTCTTATTGCAAACGTATCACCTCGTACGTACCTTTTCATTGTAATATGGTGCACAGTGTTGTTACAGCTGCCACGAAATCCTTTTGCAAATGGATTGTTCTCGATCTTCAACTGAGTTATCTAAGGGGAAAAAAGTTACTTGCATGATAAAGTAGATTCTTCCTTTTTATTTTTGTTGTGGTTAATTTAACCCATGTGCTTTTTAACTGAAACCCAAATTAGTAATGAACATTGCACTACTTTGAGGTAAATATATTGTCCGGTGGAGTTGTTCGTGATGCTTTCTCGCGAAGTTAGCGGTGGGGGAGGGGGTGGAGAGAAAGAGACCCTTTCTCTCCCATTCCTTCCGTTCCTTACTGACCTCTTTCTCTTCCATTCCTTCCCCCTCTAGGAGAAGAGCTTGCTCCCTCCCTCCCCCCTTCTTAAGAGAGCTGGTCCGTACCCAGCTTTGCTGTGTGTGGTGGCTCAAACTTGAAATACAATCCCAAAAGTGCGCTTAAATAAAAGTTTTAGAGGAGTTCTTTTCTTATAAAAGCTAGAAAGCACTTTAATTCCCGCCTATCTCAGTGCGCTTTGTTTAGAAGTGGAGGCTTTGAATACGAGACAAAATTCAACAAACTTTGTAATTTCCACTCGAAGGAAGGTTAAGTGGTTTAGATGTGCTACGTGCTGGTAAAAATATCCTCACAAACGGAGGAAACTCAAGCGGAAACGTCAAAAACTAAACTGCAGGAAAGAAGCCTGGTATTGACATTGAAAGCCGTTGTAATGGCCTGTGTAAACATTCTATCATGAAACGAAATTATTGATTGAGCTACTGGTAAATCAACTGATTTCGTGAAACTCAAGATTGCACCGCGGTCAACTTTTGCCAACTGTGGAAGAACTTTTACTGTTCCAACCACAAAGAATTGTCTGTTTTTGTTACCTGACAGCGTCGTATCTGTCGGCGAATTCCTACACATAAAATGTTCTGAATGGTGGTTCCGAGTTGTGGATTTCCGTTAAACAGAAAAAAAATCCCCTGGTATACATCATCTGTTAAATGCAAAGAGGCTTTTAAACTGGATTTTTGTAAATTTTTTTTTGGAGTGACAAGTTCCGAAGAAATTTCAGTTAAGTGCATAGTCAAAAGAGCATGAATTTGGAAAATTTTATGAAAATCCTCGTTTTAAAATTAACTTCCAATCCTGGCGTCAGACTGCAGTTCGGGTAATGAGTTGCAGCTCGCCCGGCGGTATGTTTGAGTCTGCTCTGAAGCCCAAAAGTGTGGCCAATTGAAAGCTGGATTTTTCAAATGAAAGCCGGGATTTTTTTTTTTAATTTTAGGCTTCTTTGCAATTGCTAGCTTAAGTTGCTTCAATAACTGGGATAACCACACTTTAATTCATCATATATCCGCAGTTCATGAGAATTTAGTGTATTCTCCATCATTCAAATGAAAGCTATTAAGGATCGCTTTCCTGCGTTGCTGTTTCTCAGCCTGCTTTACAAAATAACTCTAAAGTTTCACACCGTGCGTGAAATCTTCAAGTGTGCGGCATGTATAGAAACTACTAGTAAGTAATTTCCTGTAGTACAGTTTATAATGCTGCAGTAGGTGGTTCTAAGTTCTGCATCTGTGAGTGAAATACTATAGTGTAGCCATTCGAAATGAAAGCTATTGATTACTGCATTGCAGTAGTTCTGTTTACTTTCCTGTATAAGATTATTTTGGCTTGTGTGCGAAACCCCAAATATTCAAACAAAGGAGACGGTCCTTGACGTTGAAAGATTCCTGTCGTTGTTCATTGTCTTTTTAAAGTAGTGCGTGAATTTCCAATTTCAACCATTTTGTTGCACTAGTAGTATCGAGCAGTTATATCGTAATTGTTTTCTTCCTTTAAAAGTGCTGCTAGCTTTGAGTGTATGAATGAATTCTATGAACTGTTAAGACTAGTATTAAATTTGACCATTCAACTGAAAGTCATCGTGGACAAGTATTTTCCTTGGCTCTCTTTGGTTCCCAGCAGTTGTCAAACAGATTATACTTGGCTATTCAAACCTGATTTTGACTTTAAGGTGGCTCTTAATCTCGCTAAGGTAAAAAGAAAAGGTTAGCAAACAGTGTACGTGAATGAACTTGTGTGTACGGAAAGGGCACATGCAGGAACAACAAACGTGTTCTGCGGAAAGTAGTTAATGAGATAATTAGCGGTTTACCGATACATGTCATATCTTAATCTGATAGAGAGTGATTCCTTGAAATCGCCGAAGCTACAAAACAATTTACCTGAACACTCTGCAGCAAATAGTTGTTCAAACCTCGATGATTTTCTCACCTCAGGGTTCCGTTATTCCATCTTCAAGGGTAAAAATTCCAAATTGGGTTGATATTTCAACTTAACACTTGTTTGTCCTTGGGGCATTTCACTCCGCTTTTTTAGAAGGACATTGGAAATTGGAATTGAAGCTGAGAGAGAACTCGGTGCTTTTAATTTTTTAGCCATTAAAGCCTGGAAATGTTATTTTTCTGAACATCGAAGTACAGCATTTTGTAAGTGCTATTCCTTTGCACACGCTGTAGAAACAACGCCCATTTGAGTTTCCGTTTTGTCTTCAAGATTATGGATTTATGTTACAACTTCGTCGTGTTTGGGAGCATAGGACATTACCCTAAAATGTCGCACAGATTCCATGAGCACCCTGAAGCCAAGCAAATTACTTAGCTTATTAGAGAATCAAACATTTAATTATTAAAACGAAACTGTTCTCAAGCCAATGTAAGATTTAGCACAGGGTGACTAAAATGATCTTAGCATTTTGAATAAGTACATTCTTGCAATTAAAAAAAAATCACGTTAAAATTTCGTGTATCTCTTGTTGGATGGCACTCTGCTCCGAAATAGGATTCTCCAGTTTTTTCCTCACCTCAAAAACTAGCAATTGGTTTGATTTGATTTCTACGTTGTCCCCGAATTAGTGCATCAGCATTGTGTTACTGAACACGTATTAAGGTTATTTTGTGTGGCAGAATGCCAGAACATCGTTAATTGTTCACAACTTCATTTAGGCCTAGCTAGAGCACTGATAAATCGTGGGTAACAGTTTCAAAGATCCAAAGATGTTCAATTAAACCTTTCCCTCCTGGAACCAACTAGTGTTACCCATTGACAGTTTTCACTTACCCTTGGGTTTTGATAGGCTGTGACTCCCATAAATTGTGTTTCTGGAAATACAAAGGTGTAAAATGCACCGTTTCTCAGGCCATAAGGACTGTAGTCCTTGCCTGGGATGATGTGAACACGCGGCTGATACTTGTGCATGGAGTTTAAGATAACCTGCAATGCAAGTACAACAACAAATGAAGCATTACAGCTTTTACTCCCCCATATCGCAATTTTTTTTTAATTAATAACTCTCTATTCGAAAACAAACAACAACAATTTACTTGCATGACAGTCTACAGAACACTGACACAAGCAGGAAATAAGAACAAATTTTATGGAATGTAAAGTAGGAAAAAGTTAAGGAGGGGCGAATCGACTTCTTGCGAAGGGGTTAGTACCCACTTTTTCTTAAGGCAGAGTTCTTTCAGTTTTGCATTATATAATGATTCTGGATCGAAATTAGCGACCTTGAATTGAAATGCCTTTGCATACGACTCAAGGACAACAGAGTGAGATAGAAGGAAGCTTGGTCTCAATTGATCTACAGAAAAGCTGAAATCTCGCGTTAACTCATTAATATTAGATAATGGAGCTTTTTTGCATCAGGAACGAATACTGTTTTGTCTAATCGAAAGCGATGAAGGAGCTGTGCACGAAGAGCAAGTTGTTTTTAAACAGGATTGCATTGAGTAGCGAAGTATGTTTTCTTTTACCCTGTACCGAACAGGTGTAGCCAAGGTGATCGTCACCAGACTATCAAGCAAATGTGCTTTCAAGTTTAATCCTTAAAGAAAAGGTTATTATTACCTTAAACTTGTTTAGTGTGATGAGGAAGGTTAATAACACAGTTTAATGCAGGACAATTAGTTTTGCCGTAAAATTGTTCTCTGATGGGTGTTCACAGTTTACACATCACCCACATGATTCATCGAATGATTTTTATGTCTGAAACAAAAACCTTGACCAAAAATCTATTTTTTAACCAAGTAAGGTCATCGTTGAACAATGCCGAAAAGGGGTCTCTGATCTCACAGTCAACCCATTGCAGGTAACATGGGAAGGTTAAGTTGGCGGTGAAAAAAATATTGAAATGAATTATACAAATTTTAACACACCTATAGTTATAAATTGCGAGGCGAGGCATCGTATTCACGTCCACACTCAGTGAAATATTTCAGGCAACATCATTAAAAAAAAAAAAATCCTTTCGTATCGTGAAAGCTGAAAGGAGAGATTGTGCTCTTGTTATCTATGGATAGCAGCTTTGCATTTCACTGGGAAAAATCATACTTCGGGTTTGTGTTTTTCTAGTTTTGGTGGAATTCAGGGGTTTTGAACGTTTTAAAAGCCTTTGATCGCCTTATCTCGCGACCCAATCACAACTTGCTCTCATTGTTCTATAGCCATTGTGCTCTCGAAGTGTTGATTTGTACTTAGAAGTCTATAGCTTTCACATTCACTTAAGAAGGCGGAGTAAATGGGCCGCCAAATCACTTGTTAATCAGTATCCTAGCGGCTGTATCTATTGTGGACTTGTTTGCATCGTTTTCGAGATAAGAAAAGCTCATCTAGAAGAGTCATTTCGCTATATATTCTTGACAATTTCGTGTTATGTACCCGAACGTCTATCGTGTCAACTCGACAACTCTTAATGTAGCCCGCACAAAGGAGACAAGACTAATGTACTTTTTATTCAGCTCACAGAGCTTCTTAACTGTTGTTTGAAACAAGAATGCGTTGTGCAAAGCTCTTAAGCTTCTCAACAAAGGCAATAAAGTCCTTTGTTCGTACCTGGATTTTTCAATGGACGCGTTCGTGGCAATACATTCAGGCAATAAAACTGCTTGGGCTGTCCGTGCTTTTGGCGAAACTCAGCCCTGGGTTTAGAAGCATCTATCCGGCTATATGAATTGTCAAATCATCGTGAACTTTTTTTCAGTTTCCTTATTTGTCGATTTGCAATACAGAAGCTATTATTGAAATATCACGAAGAGTCTTTCCTTTATGTTCGTTTTCCGAAAATAATGGACTATTTTATCCCACAAAATTGGCAGCAATTTCAGGTTTGGTGAAGAACACAGTTTCCCATAGTCCACGAACTTTCAGTTGAACACGTAGTTTTAATGTAAATAAAATTTTAAGAATTTTGATAGTCTTCCGGACGTCCCTTTTGTTGGAAGCAAAACAATGACGAACCAATATGTTTTCTCGAGGTTCCAGTCATGAAGAGATTTTCCTTTAAAAAAATGATTCAAATCTCTCTGTTCTTAGATTTTATCTTTGTATCCTCTTAAAAATGATCTATGATATTAGCCACTAAACCAATGCTCTGTCAGACAGTCTTGTTGACTGGAAAAAAGCCTGTTCTCGTAAGTAAGTGTGGTTACGCTGGAACGATTGAACGGCGATCGCTCGACGAAGAAGTGTGGTTCTGTCTGACGAAGGTCTAATGCCCGAAGCGTCAGCTCTTTCCGTTGGTCACTTTCGCTTACCAAGCTGATATCAAATATTTCAGTCACTACGGTCGACGCAGCATTGCAGTTTCGTTAAAGCTTCACCCCTTAAAGAAGTTGTTAGTTTCATGCAGCTATCCAGTCGGGACCGATGACTCGAATGATACTGTAGACATTTGTATAGCCTCTAATCATTCAGCGTTTGCAAGGGCAGAAATCGAAAAGAAACAGCTCGGTGCTGTTTGCTGGTACAACCGTCGCGCTTCATTTATGCGAGTCAAAGTCACAACATGTCCGTTCACTCATACAGATGATATTGGCATTGGCAATAATCTCAGACCAATATTCAGATCCTAACTCTGCTTTACTAAAATGAGTACAGTACTAACTTAAACATTCCCACTCTAGAAAATAATAAACATCATCTGAAGCGTGATTGAAGTGAGATCATCGCATTCACTGAAGCAACTTAAGCAGTTGCACAGAGGCCTGGGGACAAAAAAGGTACACTACTACCCAAATTGAAGGTCATCTTACCAAACATTCGCTGTTCTTGACAGAGCGTCGAGAATTCATTGTAAAGGGCTCGATCTTTTGAGTCAGTGAGAAAAAAACTTGACAGTGGAAATTAGCGGTGTCCCCTCCACATAGTGGCAATTCGTCTATTTTTTTTTTCCAGATCGAACTGGACTTGAAAATCATGGTTGTTTTTTGAGGGGATGGGAAAATCCGATTACCGGAGAAAAACCTCTCGCCGGGATCAGGGAAGAGAACCACTAACCAACTTAATCTATTCATGGCCATGGCGTCTGGGAATCCAACTTAGGCCACGTTGTTTTCTGTGCTTGCGATGTCCCACTGTGTACAAGGTTCTTCTCTCCCGCATAAGGCTTTACATGAGCTGATCTCACTGGTAATTATGTACCTCTGACCATGTTCACAGAAATATGCACGATAGGTACTTCAAGGGTCAGTCTTCCGTTAGTCAGCTCTTACGCCTTGTTTTAAGAGCGGTCGTTATGACCGCTCTAAAAGTGATTCCATGGGAAATTAGTCTTCTTTCAATTCTAATAAGAATTTCCGAGAGCTAATAAAGTTTGAGGCTATTCGCAGACGTTTTCATCAGTCTCGCATATTTAAAGTATGAAGGAAGAGACCTTGTCAAGAGTATCCAGAAAAAGAAGAAAAGAAAGAAAGGACAGACATCTGTATTTAATTGTCAGATCTCGTTCCTCTATGATGCGTTTTTAGTAATTTTATTTTATAATCATTTCCTTTCAGTAAGGCAACGAGCTGTGTTGTCTGGACCTTTTTTTTGTGCTCGAATGGTGATTGAATGTTTGCAGATCCAATATATCATAACCTCTCAGCTTTTATCCCCAGACATTGAAATTTTGGTGACCATTTGTGTGTTAGGCCAGCAGACCAATTTCAGCAATGTATCCAGTAATCTCGAAAGTACTCTCAAGAGGTTTTCTTTAAGGCTGCTGTCTCTGGAAGCACTTCACTTAGATCTACGCACACAAGGTGTTCAAGGTATTTTGATAGTGATAAACCTAGATTCTTTCACGGCTTCTTTTAGCCTGAGCACTACAAGGCCAGCCTGCCTGTGACCCGGCATTTGGTACTTTAGCAGCCAAAACAACATCTGGACAAACTTGACACTTATTTCAATCTTGTATTTGAAGTCGGCCCTTCATATTGAACAACAATCTTTTAGTAGACAGGCTTTTCAATCTTGATGCTCCGCCGAGATACAATTGTATAAAGAACTACCTCTCCAGTCATTGGCAACCATTTTCTGATGTCTGTTAAAGTTGCACATTTATTCCAAATTCCTATCAAGCTTTTGAAAATGCCATTATTTTCAGAGACCCCCAAAACCTCCTAAAGCCTTTGATGTTATAACATTAAAACAGACTAAACGATGAACGTGGGCCTGACGAAAACTAATAACAGCACTATATATTCTTGTATGTTCAGTTCAAATCCTCGTGGTTTCGCTGTAATTCAACTCGTTTAATCATTAATAATTCATGATTCATGAAGAAAAAACAAAATAAATGTTTTATTAATCAATGGTTGTATATCTGATACAAAATTTTCCTAACTTACATAAACTTTTCGTTTGACTTCTTTCTCTGAAATGACTCGTACAACAAAAATAATGGATCGACATCAATACCAAATGCTGACGTTAAATAAATAGTTTACAATATTCGCGTCAGTGTTGTATCAGTATTCACAAACTCTCGGCTTCGCCTCGAGTTTAAAAATGTGATACAACACTGCCACATTACTTAACATTTGAAACGAATAAGCCTATGATGTAACTTCTAACAAAGAAGCCCTTCAGGTTGAAGTCTCGCCATCTCCTTGAATTTAGAGACAGCGAAGACTTAAATTTGATCTTCCAAGAAAAGGCGGGTCAGCCCTGAATAACAAGCAATAAGCTAGGCAAATGACGTATGGTGTGAACATTGACAACATGATGCCAAGATGCCAGTGAGTTAAAATTCTCGCCGGCTCCTTCAATTTAGAGAGTTAGGAATTAAATTTGAACTCCAAGAACACTTAGAATCACGCCTAAATAATTAACACCAATATAGCCAAATTTGAGAAAGGCAATAATAAAAAGCATCAATGCTATTGCTTTGGCATGGAAAGCTTGACATCCAAGGAACTTCTAACTCCAACACCAAAGCACTCGGCCAAGATATGTGATTCTCACTTTTAAGACTGTTGAAGTATGCATTTTGAAATAAAATAGGACTTTGTACTATGCTGTGACCAAAGAAACCTCAAGTTTGAAGTTTCGCCAGCTCCTTAGAAGTGTTTACAGACTTTGTGAAGAGTTTGATTTGAACATCCAAGACCCATTGACTTCCACAGCCACTTTTCCTTTTTTTTTCTTTTTTTTTCTCACAGCCGATCCTTTCCCTGTCTAAAGTGGTTCTAGAGTTTTTTTTTAAAGGTTTTCACAGATACTTTATATTTTGATGCTTGAAATCTCATCCCCTCCATTCAATCTTGTGATTTTCCTACATCCAGTTTTAGTAACGGAAACTTAATTTAAGCTTTCAAGGCTGATTCGATTTTCGACCGAGTTATCACCTCCAGATTGGGCGCCGAGACAAATTTAAAGGAAAGAAGAAATTGCAGTCGTAATCCAATTTGCTCTTGACTTCCATGCCGACTCTAAAGACCCTTCCAGAGCTTGACCCATCAGGTCACACCATTCTAAACTTTGAGTGTGAAAGAAAATTTTCGGGTGGGGCCATTCAGATGAAAGTGCTTCCATTTGGTAATGCCTCAATGAGATCTGCCTTGCCACTGAAATCTCAGCAATCGTCAAAATTCAAGTTGAACTTTCAAGAACTATTTAAATAAGCTCGAGTCTCATTGAAAATTGGGAAACCCTTGCATTCATGTTGATATATGCCAATAAAGCTCTCTAGCACGGTCGTACTTTCCGATTGTTCTGTTTGAATCTCGTTGTGCCTCTTCGAAACTGAAGTCAGTAATTGAACTCGGACTCAGTTATTTCCAAATATACATCAGTCTGACCCGAAGTAAATTTGGGGAAAGGAAGAAGATTAACATATGTTAGCCTTTGATGAGCAGATCTGATTTTAAACTAAAGATTTCCAAATCATATACATTCCTACAGCAGGCTTGAATCTCCTAACACGTTGAAGTCTTTTCAGTCTGTGGGCGAATTCTTTGGTGTAGGCATTGAAAAGCTAGCTCTTCGGGAGCTATTCCTTTCTCTTAAATACCTCTGTTTAAATACTTTATTGAGTAGATCTAAGCCTTTTGTTTTCAAATTTTGGACGCTCTCGGTGGTGAGAGGACAAAGAGAAAGAGAGGGGAACATGAGTAATTTAAAATACCAAAAGCATAGGGGAACGTTTCTTACGTGTCCAAGTTGATCCATATGATTGTTCGTCAGTTTTAACTTCTGAAACGAAACAACTTGTCTCATCCACTGCGATCCTGTTCCGGGCGAGTCAGGGTGAACAAAGATTCTTGTAGGCATCAATGGCTCTGCCTTACCCGTCACAGACCACTCTGAGTTATGAAACTTGTATCGGTTGTCGTCTGCGGGGATGATGTCCAAAACTAGGACGTATTCCTCCTTGGGATTTAAGCCGCTTATGTTGACCCGAATCACGGGAAACATGCGCCTGTTGACAAGAAAACCAAAAATAAAAAAATAGAGATGAAAAATATTCCTGTTGATAGTGTAGAGAAAAATTGAAGAGTGTAGCTGTCTTTTTTTAATCGTGTAACGCTAAAAGTTTTTTTTTTTTGCGTTGAAGTTTTGTGTAAGGAAAGAGCCCTGTGATTTCGCAGGGTCATATTAGGCAAGACACACGAAAGGCTTTTGTTTCGCCGTAAGAGGGGTGAACTAAGACAGAAATCTGGTGAGGAGGTGAAGACGAAAGTTTCAACTTTGTCGTTCGCGCTTATTCTAATCCATCCCGCCCTTTTATTGTTTCGTTTCGCGGGACTGACATGATTCGCTTCTGTTCCGCTCTGTGGGATTTCCGTATTTATGGCCATGTTGCAAATCGAAACAAATCTCTCAAATGTTTTTATAAACTGCGAAGTACTTGTAAAATGAATCCCCAAAACACACTGAAATCGCTTCATTAATAAGAAAAGTACGGACATAAACACGTTGCTAGAACGCTTTTAGAGGCCTTGACAGCTTCGTAAATCGAGAGCAGTTGTAATAATGGCTGTTGAAACGTGAACTCTTATCACACATGTACTTTGAGACAGCACTGTCAAAGTTTACAAGTATGATCATGTATTATTTCTTTGTGTCGACCTCCCGTAACCAATGCTGGCTAAACTGAAGTTGAGGGAAGTAATCGGAGAGAAAACGACGGTGAATTCGTCATCTGCATCGCGCACCCACCGACTGAAGCAAAACGCCACATGTTCGTCTGAAATATCTTCTCACTAGTTTCGGCCAAATTGAGACAGGATTAACATCATCGCAAGAAAGAGCCTTCATATGAATTGGGAAGCAATTCAGTGGAAAAGTTCGGCCGCAGATTCAAGTACTCCATCCAAGTGTGTTTAACCAAGCTCTTAATCTGGGAGGTAAAGGCGTTAAATGACCACTGTGGGGATTTCAAGAAATCTTGTCCTTCCTTCACTGTCTTAATCCGCGAGACTTTTAGCATTACCTATCGGAAATATCATCGTAGGGGGAGGTTTTGTAAATTTATTTAGTAGCCTATTTCTTACCGTCCCGTCTTTGTTATGATCATTTCAGTTCCAATGTCGTGAAACTTGTCCCAAAGATCTTTATTCTCCAGCTCAACGTCTAAGCGGTCTGGTCTGAGCTGACCGTGCGGGAGAGAAGACGAAAATCCAAATGCCATAGTGTGTATTTGAGAATAGGCCGAGTGAACCGTTTGGTTTTGTATGGAAGAGGAACCGTGTATATCCTCGTAGAAGTTTGAAGCCCGGGTGTAGGAGAGGAGCGAGTCAACGTGACGATCTGGCGGAAGAGTAATGATTAAAGGAGGCCGCGGGGTTAGTCTTGAGATCGATGAGGCGAATGAATGTGACTCAAGGAATGCTTGAGGTCTGACCGGCGGCCGGTACTTTCTAATGTAACTCAAGGAAGCCAAAACTTCGTTACAATTTCCATTACGTCAGTTTAAGGATAAAACGTATCGGAAGCGGGATGTTTGGGGCTTAGCAAGGCAGATATGTCGCAGATGCGAGAAGCAAAAAGGGAAAATGTTGACTTACCAAAGTCGAAATCTTGTCCCTGGAGCATGGAGTTGCTGCAACTGAGCGAAATCCCGGCACGTGGAGCAAGCTGACCTTCTGGGCTTTCAACGGATGTCATCATAACATAAAAACTAAACAGCTCTTGACGGTTTGCGTTTCCTAATACCAAGCTTCAGTGAGCTATTTGCGCCTTATATTGGCTAGCTAGCGCGCGTGATGTCCAGCAAATGAAGTGGTCAAGTTTTAAGTTACCTGGCAGGTCAGATGGTTGGCTCGCGACCCCGGAGTGATACAATTCAAACACATAAACAGCGCTTCCGAGCTCAAGAGGAAAGTTTTACCGTTGCCATCAATCATTAAACGATTTTATTTATACGCCATAGAGACATAATGTCGCTGGCTTGTGGACATTCATAAATCACTTAGGCGTTCTGCTCAATTACTGTAATGAATCTATTAACACAGTGATTGGGCAAACAGCTGTCAAATTTCCATCAAAGTTGTCTTTGGATAGCAATAAGCAGTGACGTTTTTGTCATTTCCTGTTCGTCTTTAAATAGCTATTGTATAGACAATCAGCTAACCGCGTGAAGGAGGCGGACTTGGACAGCCCATAACAACGAACATTACACCAAAATTATCCGAGCAAGAATTACTTAGATATTTTGCTTTGAAGAGAGATTCACTCAATGAATTTGAATGATAATAGGGTTTACTCGAACGCGCGCATGATACAATACTGAAACGATTTTACAAGCTCAACATAACCAAGTATTTCCGGCTCTGTTCTAGCTCACACATTTTGACAGATGGGAACATTCAACGGGTCCACTGGGAAAACGTTTGTGCCCCAAATGAGGCGAAAAGAAAACAAGGTTATTTCAATTTGTTTTGTACTCGAGTTGAAAAGAACGCACTCGCCAACAATGGCTTGTGTAACCATGCGGACATTGACATTGTGTTGTGCCAGCTTTGAGAAAACTAATCAGTAAAATACCGTAGTTTGAATAGCAGTTTTGCACGCGGTGGATAAAAACTCTTTTGAAAAAATGGGCTGAAAAACAAATTATATGGAAAACGCAGTCTTGATTTGTCTCCTCTAAACCACTGATTGACATATGCCTATTAAATATTGCGCTGAACTAACAAAAGATAACCCCTTCCTCACGTACACAAATTTTCGTAGAGCAAAATCCAATTTTTAGGGTTCCAAGACCTAGTCGATTTTGTCTCCTGAGGTCAGTGTTGACGCAAAAAATTATTAAATTTTAAAATGGGGCTTCAATTGAACCTACTTGAGCAGATCATGTTTATGATATTAATTATAGGCTCGTGAATATCTCGCTGTTGTTGTTGTTGTTTTTTTTTTCCTACCTAAGGTGGATTTTTTGTTGTAGCAAGTGAGGTTCGGAATAGACCGGGAGTAGATTGGACTGAATTGTTACTCTTTTGTACATAAATAAGTTTGCGTGTACTCAGAGTTTACAAGAAGACCAATGCCAGTTCCGCCTCGGCGCAAAATTTGATCACAGACCAATGTCTAACAAACATAAATAATCGATTTTCAGAGAGTTTTACATCATTAAGGAAAACAGACAAAGTTATGTCTTGCGTGGAAGAAGGTTTTTGTAAGGTATACTAACCTCCCAGTCATTTCCACAGCTTGTAAAAATATACGTCTATTCTTCCGACTATTACAGACCTTGCGGGCGTTCTTCCTGCTTTGTTAGACTAGGCACGGTTCAGAGTCTTTTTTTCCCTTCGACAAGGAGTACATGCTAGACTGTGCAAATGGCCGGCCACCATTCGGTAAAGGAGTTTCGCATGCGCCATTAAACAGTCGCAGTGAATGCAAAACTGCATGTAAGTAACCGCAGTTGCTGTCTCGAGTTAACATCTGGTTTAATGGTCGTCAATTAGAATTAAGCTCATTTTTGCATGCTAAAAGCTCCTAACAGATGACTGACGAGGAGGAAACATGGCCTTGAAAATGATGTCATTGCTTCGAACGAAAGGTTTAAATTATCTCATTGTTTGCTTCATAGTTTATTTTTATCAGTGCCTTCAAGTGTAAAGCGAACTGTCATAAAAAAGTGCTCATGAAGTGTGTTGGTCTGTGATAACTCGAAACTTAAATGTCCACGCCGCATTTTTGCCCTAAAAACCCAGTGTAATGAATTTGTTTTTATTTGCACGTTTTCTTATTGTTTTGTTTGTTGTTTTATTATCTGTTCGGTCGGCATGGCCCACTTTCGACGGAAGCGGAGGGGGATCATCAAAATACTTGCCATTTTTCTTTCTGGACGT
>BLFK01000490.1:3292220-3313361 GCA_014634185.1 Astreopora myriophthalma
GATTTTTTAGAGAATCCGTACGACAATGCTTTCTTAGTTTCCCCCCGAAGATTGTTTCTTCTGGCTCCCTCAGGAGTTTAATCACTGAACTTTAGTCTAATAGGATTACGAGGGATAATTGGTATTTTGTGGATTGGGGATGGTTCTGTTTTCTTTGTCGTCAAACTATTAAAGGCACTAATGTGGCAACCATTAAAGGTTGTTTTCTTTACGAAAATCCGGACCTGACAAGTCCAAACGAGCCTAGGTACACATGCCAACATAATTCTCAATTGCTAGCAAGACACTGGAAAATCGAATTCAGAGCTATTGAATGTGGTTCATTGTTTGTGATCTTTGCCTCAGTGTGAATTTAAATTCCACATTATTCAATTATTCAGATGATACCCTTTGTGGCAGAACAATTTTTTTCCCCAAGATCCGAGAGAGAACGCCGCGCTGGCGAAAGAGCGAGCACTGAGGAAGGAGCACTGAGGAAGCTTCGCTCGATCGCCAGCCGGCGTTCTGTCTCGGACCTTGGGGGGAAAAATCCTCTGCCACCCAAGGTATTCAACTGAATGCTCTGTCTCTCTCTGTCTCTCTCTGTCTCTCTCTGTCTCTCTCTCTCTCTGTCTCTCTCTCTCTCTCTCTCTCTCTCCCCCCTAACTTTTGATCAGTTTTGTGTGATCCGTCACATGAACTGATCAACTGACAAGCTATTAGCTAGAGATCCGCCTAACCGCTCTGCTCGTACCTCTTTACCTTTCGAATGTTCTGCGTTATGAAAGCTAAGCTAATATGTTCCCAGAGTAGCAAAACAACATCTTTGGTTGTCAACGACAAGCTATACTCTCCTGTGAGTTTGTAGTTATTTATTTGTATGGCTTGTAAATTGTAATGAATTTTCTCCTCAGTGAACCGTTCAGTAAAACTTCAGACTTCAACATCATCTAAACTTATTTATAAGAAGCCGGTTTTAAACAAACCAGCCTTGGTACTAACCAGAATTTCATGTGCAAAACAACGTAGGAACTTTGTGTCAGAAAATACACAAAGAGACCGAAGCTTGTGGCTTCTAATTTCATTTGTTTACATCAACAAATATTTTGCAAAAGACTGCTTTAAAAAAAATGAGGTAGAACTTACAGGTGACGATATGTGCACCCCCTTTTAGAACGAGATAGAGAGCCCTTCTCACTTATTTTAGGAATGTGAAAAAAGCTCAGTTCTCTTTCTTGGTTACACGTTTAATGAATGCAGTCTAAAGTAAAGTTTGATGAGTTCTTTCAAGTAGTGAAATTTAATCACCAAATAAAGAAGACGAAATCACTGCCGGGAACCATTTTGCCTTTCCTGCATTTGAATGAATGACAGGCATTCCTTAGTATCGAGCAAATGAACTTTTATCGAAATCTTTAAAACAAGCTTTTGACCCCGGCCCATAAATCAATAGTTCTTCTACACCATGAAACTGTAAGCCCAAAGAATACTAGGAATCGTGTACTCGATGTATAGTTCATTTCATGCTCGGATTTATGAATTTATTTGTTGACTCGGCATTTTTGCCTTTCTTCTGTTTGTCTTGATTGTCTCTTTTTAAGGTTTAAATTTATTTTTAAAAATGAAATAAATAAAATGCGAGAGTTAAAAAGAGGCAGCTACTTTAAGCCACGGTCCACAAAATCCCAGAAAGCCTTCCCACATAATGTAAGCCACTGAGCTGGTTGTATAGACCTTTGCGGTGCTGTTGGCTATGTTGCACTCTAAGTGTGTGAAAATGTGGCCTTTCAGCTCAAATCTCGTTTTGACTCATAATGACAATTATTGTTACCTATAATTGCAAAGTAAACGACTATTGTTGGGTACTCTTCAGTAATGTTGTTTATTTTTTGAACACTAGTTTTTTATTCTGCCCATCAATGTCTAAAATGGGACCAATTGGGTTAGAATGCCATTGGGTTGGCAATATCCCGTGTAGTGCAGTATTCTATGCTGCGTTAAGTGGAAGTTTAAGCTAAGTCTCTTGATAAAAGTCTTACCGACCGTTCAGTTGAAAGACTCCATGAGTAGCACTTGTCAATTCATTTTTAATTACGTGCAATGTGCATAGGTCTTATTATTGAGTCCGTTTACATGCCCGCTCAAATAAATTCTTGGAGCACAATATTCCGGTGCTCTCTTTTTCCTTCAGTTGTAGTTATCAGTGAATCCAGTCCGATCAATGAAGAGATGAAATTTCGGTGTGTTGAGACCTCAATGGTTGAATATGCTGCTTAAAATTGTCGAGACACGCTGTTTTCTGCCAGCTACAAGATGGTTTTCCATCAAGAGAGGAACAAAATGGTCGTCTAAATTCGCGACCAAATACTAGCATCATGGCTGCACTGACTCTATTTCTGTGTTGTTTTGCTACGGATGGCATGGTGGATATCGTTTGAAACTTGTAAAAGGTAACTTAACTAATATTCATGTTTGGAAAGTATGTCTCACCAGAAATTGCCTATATCAATAATCTTCTATTTCAAGTTACATTTCTTCTGAGGTTCACATCAGTTGCAAATTGTAGCGAGCTGCGCTAAAATGGGTACTGATGTTACCAAAGTTTCGACTTGAACCGCCGGCGTCGCAAACTTTTCTCCATCAGGTAAATTATTACATAAGTGGAACTGAGTGTGCGAGTCCAGCAACACTGCTAACTCTTGTGGCAGTGGAAAGATATTCCTCTTAAACAAGATCAGTCAACTCTGAAGTTCAAACTAGGCTAGTACAGAAGATTAACTCGGAAGGAACTGTGCCTATATTTGATGTTTATTTTAGGGATACCGATATAGCATCCATAGAGCATATTTCCACTGGAGCACTAAAATGCACTTCACAATACACCGGCTTTCAGTGGACTCGAGTCTATAATCATAGCCAAGCATTCAAGTAGAATTTACGAATGATCGCCTTGCTCCCATGGTGTTTTAAATGTTAGCTTTGTTAAAATGGTACGAGGATAAAATTGAAATTATTGAGTGGTGAACTGCCCCTAAAAAATACAAATCCGGTCGAACTAAACTGCGGATTACGATCATTTTACGCGTACTGGAATTTCCTTGCTCAACTATGTTAACTTTATTTCTTTATAATTACAAGGTGCTGACAAGGCACGAGAATTTGTCTTCGGTGCAACAGTAATTCTTTCCAAGTATTAACTATCAAGCTGCCGTTATATTGTATGGATTATCCTTTCTTGGTCGATAGGTATACCATGCTGATTCGTGAATTGTTTGCTTGAGGTAGTTTGAATGTACAGGCATGCAACTGGACGAGCCAAAAGGAGTTACTGTGTTGATTTTGAGCCAGGAGGCAAGATTGACAGATTGGCACCTTTCTGTCTCTTGCCCGTCCGTAGTTGAAAACAGTCATTAAGAACAAGGTTATAGATTCCACTACTCTCGTCACGCAGAAATCAGCGTACTTAATTTCAATTACGAATAGTCTTTATTTTCGTCTTCTTTTTTCTAGCGCTGGAATAGCAGTAGTTTGGCCATTATGTTGCGACTGCCAGGCAAAGAACTTCTGTTGTGTTACATAATATTGTTCCTGTTGATTGAACACTCAGTTATTTTGAGCCTTACCATGGAGACGTACGGTATTAAAAATAGAAGTATTTGTCACGGAACACAAATTGAGTGCTCCTGGATCACTGTTAAGTTTTGTTACACTTGCCTTACCTAGAATTTCTTGCATTTGACTTACCATCTCTGCTCTTTCGATTATTTGCAACTAACTAAACTCAAGTACCCTCTCGACGCATGTATCATGCGTTAGTCAGTCCATGTCTAGGTCAGTTTTTTCCATGGATCCAATTATTTAGAATACAATGGGAAATTCTGTATTTGAGAATAAGAACTAGTTTGAGTACGACCACTTTTCAATTCCCCTCAGCGTACTTAACATAACGACACGTCTCACTCACAAAGTTATGCTTTTTAGTCTTGTTATCGACTTGCAAGCGCTAGAATTCGAAGAACTAACTTCACTGGCTTGTCCCACTCAATCAATCCTGTGCTTGTTCTCAGATCTGGTCTACCGGCGATATGGAGCTGAGCCAACTCGGCAACGTCCACTGAGTTAAGGATACCTTAGGTACTTTCGTTTATTTCAATTTCATTACAATTGGCATCCCGAAGACTTGATATGAAATAAATTTTCTTCGTGGAGAACTCGATGGCTGGTAAAAAATTCTGAAGTAATTTCCGTTAGATTTTCAAACCGTTCCGGCATCACCACAACTTTGTCTAATGTGTAAGTTTCCTTCAGAAAAACGACAAGGTATTTCTGTGTCACGTGGCAATGTCTATGTTAAGGTCTGTTAGAAGTATTTGCCATACGTTTGTATCAGTTTTCGTTTAGCACTGAGCCATCAATTACTTTGAATGACTGAAAACTTTCTCCTAGTTAAGAATAATTGCTGCCACTATAGATCCAAAGAAGCGATCATCTGAAGAGAGCTGTGTGGCCTTGAGGCCTTTCAACAATATTTTTTTTTCCTACCAGATTACGCAACTGTTTGTCGTTTGGCTCTTACCCTCTTATCTAATAGGATTTGGTTTTGCGTCATTAGTAGCAGTTTTCCAGAAGTTTCTGTGAAAAACTCAATTGGCGATGAAGAAATCTTGCGCAATTTAAAATAAAATACTTTGCAACGAGAAATGAATGAATTAGAGTTAATCCCAACTACGCTGCCAGGTCAACTCTACAATCTACGACAACCAATAGATTTGGCCCGGGGTCTTTGTAGCAACAAATTTACACCGGACGTCACCTATGGATTTATTTATTAAAGAATGATACTAGTAGCTGTTGTTGTGTCATTTTGCCGCTATTTATGATTCTATACTGTCTGAATCTGCGGTAATTCAGATTCAGACAGCAGATTTAGAGAACTGCTAGAGGTTCAAATAAATAATTGTGCTAATAGGCTGCTTTCGAGCTGTGCAAGAACAAAAGAACAGAGTCGAGATTGAGAGGACAAAATTGCATTTTCCTTTATTTTTATAAGGGAAAACGCCTAAAGTGTCATTGAATAAGCTTATTTGCTTCACACTTCCAGCTATTTTCACAGTCATTTATCTTGACGTAAGCTCAGAAGTTTATGAGAAAAGATACTTTTCATAGAATTCTTCATGAATGCGTGTTTTCTTTGACTGCCAAAAAAAATCCCCCAAAGCACTCCATTAAATTTAATTTGCTTAATAGTTCCAAAGCTGAAATTCCGACAGAGGATTCACGTTGAAGTCATGAAGATTATCCAAAAATAATTCTCCGCGCTAACCCACCGGAAAAAAACTTGACATTTTTAAGAGCTTATTCAAACGCGACCCGCCTACTGGAAAAACGAGACTGCGAAGGCTACAAGTTGACATGCCATTTTCTGCTGATGTTAGCTTTTCAAAACTGAAACGAGAACCTCTATTGGTCATCAGTGGAGTTACGACTGAAATGAGTCGGGTTTCCAACCGATCGGAGCGTTCTGTCACTGAGTGCAATCATTTCAAAAGCCACTCGTTTAGGTCTTTAAAACGTTAACTAACTTCTAACCTGAACCGGCTTTAGCTCTTTTTAACGGATAGCCAAGTACAGGAACCCAGAGATTATTCGATTAAGGTTACTTTATAAAGCTTGTTATACGGGTCAGGATTTGATTTGATGAGGTTGATCTGTCTCATAGCCAACCATTGGCCGCAATTTTGACTTCTTCCAGTTGCGATATTTTAATAAGACTGACAGCAACCCATGGAATGAACTAATTGCCAATTGTAGGAATTGTAAAATTAACTGATTGAGTTATGGCCAAAAATTCAATCCTCCTAGATGCGAGCACCCCCGTCGAGGGTCCTTTTCTTACTTGTCTGCAGTGTACCCACAATTAAATGAAATATTTTAAATTGCTAATGCGGAATAGTCTCCTTCTTTATGTAACGGATACTGTCCAGAGCTGATTTGTAGGTGTCCGATACAATACACTAAAAACGAATGGCCTCATTTTCGTGCTTTCGCCTCACTCTGACGTATGAATTGACGTGTGACCTTATTGTAGAACTCACTTTCTCACGTGTTCTATCGTGGTGCTTTTGGTAATTTTTCTTTGGGACTTAAACTATTGCGGGTGTCTGCAGCAAAATTAATTGTATTAAACGTGACATTCTTGAACTGCTTCGCATTGTGTAAAGTTGCTTTTAAGTGTACATACGAAAGGCTTTAGAATTTCCAGCTCCTCAGGTGAAAGAATAGGACATGGCAGAATTAGAAGAGCAATATAAGAACCGGAAATAGTGCTCACTCCTAAAGCTTACAAAGGCACTTCACTGTTTAAAAATGTAATCCAGTGAAACGACAGAACAAGTGTTCTTTGCATAGAGGCCTTCGGTTTGTAGAAAAGCTTGGGTATAAGGCATTTTTCTCATGAACAAGGCTCGACTGCAAACTTTCATTTTTTGTCATGTTTTGTTGCTTGTGTCAGCATATTGCCTTTGAACTGTAAGGTTGTCGGACAAAAGTCGTAAGCTTAAAATGAGATTGCACAGCGTGCGTAAATGTGCGGCTCGTTTGATCAGGCTTTTTGGTGGGAGCTTTGGGTTTTGTATGTAATGCAATCGCCGTCGATTCCGCGCAGTGCGTGAGGCAGGCCTCGCCTTTTGGCTTTGCATCACAGACAGAAAATTGGTATACTTAGCCTTGATCGACCAACAGACAATTAGAAAAAAAAAAAAAACAGCAGTTAGCTCTTCCTTCCAAGTGCCCGATGCTGGTTCGTTCGGCTGCTTTCTCACGTCAGCAGGGCGTGTCTTTCGCCTTTGTTTTATGTGGCTGGTTTTGTGGTGAAAAACCTGATTACGATTGGAGCCTGCTGGCTCGGCTACATCACCGAATTAAAAGAACCGAAAATTTCCGACTTCTGTGTAGCGTGGTCAGTGATTGCTAGAGAATCGTTGACCTTGTTGCTTCAAGTAGCCGACGAAAAACAGGCTCTTTTTAATCAGCTTGATTAGATCTGATTTGGTTTGATTTGATTTGTAGTCTCCCCAATAAGTAGAGCACTTGTGAGACTGAATAATAATAATAGTAATAGTAGTAATAATAATAATAATAATTTTATTATTATCGTTATCATCATCATCATCATCATCATCATCAAACCCGGGACATTTGTAGAAGGGGAGCCACGTTTCGGGTCTATTTCGAGTGCCATATTTTCCTAAATATCTTACAAAAGAAGACGTCTCTAAACATGAAATCTTGCAATGAGATAACTTCCCCTTTCTTGTTTTCAAAACATATTAAAAGACCAGCTTTTTACAGTAAGGGGATCACAGTTGATAAACGGCACACGGGCCCGAAAAGTTTTCGGGACTTTCGAGTGAGAAACTGGTCCCCGTTCCTCTAACCAATCCTACTCCTCCAAACTCAAGGGCTGACCGGTTTAACGAGCTATTTAGAGTCATCGATAGGCTATTCACAGCTGCCAACACTAAACTGCCTATTCCTGAATCACTTGATCAAGTTGTCAATTATCTCAGTAAGTTCTTAATAGACAAGATTCAGATATAAGTACAATTACAGAATCCTCGGTTAGTCAGCTAGAATGGAGCGTGGAGCTCTCTCGTGAGAGGCTCGTGATTTTCGCGCGCCCTTCAATGCCTTTACAGGAAAGATGCTATGACCTCTCTTTGAAGCAAAACATGTAGTCTCTATCCAGTTCCGACTTATGTGATTCAAGACAATATGAACTTCGTTCCACTTGTGATAAGTGACACTTTCCAGCGATCTTTATCCCGTGGAGAATTTCCAACCTTCTTGAAGGAATCCTAAGTACGTTCACAGCTTAAGAACATTAAATTGGGGAGTGATCTGTTCTCAAGCCAGAGGCCGGTAGCAAATTATGAGAACTTTCCTTGGCAATGTAATTGAGAAATCTGTGTCCACACTGGGATACAACTCTCTTAGTCAGCATGCCTTTATCCCAGTGTCGAGGAAACGTTTTAGAATTGGCATTTTACAGAGTCTACCCGGCTTGCGCAAGCTAACAAGTGACTGTCGAATGTTGAAAAACCCGTGACTCTCACAACCAATTGATACTCGAAGTCCTTGATCTATAAGCAGCGTTTGATATTCTCGACCACACCTTTCTTATTGAAAGACCTGGTTCGCATTTCAACTTTCCTGGCACTGCGCTTCAGTGGGTTTCATTGTACCTACCGTGCGCTTCTTCAAGGTGTGATACGTGACTATGATCTTAAGAATATTGGCGCTAATTGTTTTTGCCCATCCCTGCTGGGTACACGAATAGTGTGGCAATACCGTACCGCCACTTCCTACATCGAGCGGCCGCTTTGACTGAAAATGCATTCAAACAATGTGTCGGTATGGGCCGCCATAACTGCGCCGCATAATTTGTAGCTATTTTAAAGAAAATGTCTGGTGGCCCGCTCATTCTTTGTTTCATAAACCAGTTTCTTACCATCTTGTCTCCCATTCCATGAAGTAGCTGCAAAATCTGACAACGACAACTTTTAATCATTTCCCTTTTGGTCCTCAACTGACCTCGAATGCTGTGCTTCAGTGAACAAATGTATGCCCCTTGAAGTGGTCAGCATTCAGATATGTTATTCTAATTAATTTGATTAGGACGAAAGGAAATGCCTTGCTCAGCTAGCAGTTGTTGCATCGGCAAGATAATCACATTGTTAGTAACTCTTGCAAATTACTCACTATCCCTCAATCTCTAGCCGAAATATCTCATGAACTTCCTTTATCGAGGCCGAAATTGGGCTCTTGTCGTGGCAAAGTGTATTGCTTGGTCCGACTACGCCCTGGCTCGATAAATGGATTAGTTTTCGACCCTTAATTTTATCTTTGTAACAGCAATATCTCCCACGCAATGTCAGCATTTTTAGAACAACTCGGCAAGACATGTTTATTATGCGCATTATTCAAAATGGTTTAACGTAACGTAGAGCTAGCAAATCCACATTATCAAATTCAGTACGCTCGCCGAGCTTCCATCGTAACTTTTTCAAGCTTGTCTGCGCCACAAGCAACTCGTTCGCGTCGCTCGCGCTCTCCAAACCTGCTGCGTGCATTATAACTCATTACGCGCTCGGTAAAGCCATGAACCAATTGTTTAAATATCAATATACTACTCCAAAATAAATCCTCAATTTTAATAGAAACGAGAAGGAGTTTCTTTCTTCCTCGCCCTAATCTCCTCGCTGACTCGCAGTGCGTATCTCCAACCTGTTTGGTGTGTCTCGGGTGTCGGTCAGAGATCCTATGCCTGCGTGTTCCTGATGTTTATTTACTTTAGTTAAAGTGTAATGTTTCATCCTCGCTGTTCAAAATCAAATCATTCATCAATTTTTTTTTTTTTATAATCTGTCCAGTGTGTCAAGTGCATGTGTCGGTCATTGTATACTGTTTAATAATTAGATTGTTTGTTTCTTTCTTTTGTACGAAATGTTTACCAACTTGAGCGGCTGTGTCAGTTGTGCTCGAGCCGAAAGCGAGAGATTGTCGGGGCCTGGGCATAAAGTGAAGGGGGCTGGCTATTAAACCCAATGAGGGAAGTACCTTTCATGATTTTCAGCATCTACAACTTGCAAATTGCTCATCAGATTAATCCATCCACATTCTTTTTTGAAAAAAATTCGAGTCTCTTGAAGCACAAAGCAGAAGGACAAGAATGAGGTACAAGACAGTGTCTCCTTCGGCAGTAAAGTTAGCAACGAATAAAAGTCCAAAGTAAATGATTTTGTCAATTATTACACAGGGCTGTAAATAAGGTTTTTTATTCCATAGGTCCGGGGAAAACAATGAACTTTTGTTAGAGATAAAACTCGGGGTACTGGGCAAATCCCCGGGCCCGGGTTCCCGGCTACGGCTGCTATTTTAAATGGTGATTATTTTTATTTTTTAAGGTCCTACGTGTTGGAACAGGCCAAAACACAGATAGCTATACTTAAATAAAATACCGAATTAGAGATGAGGAGAGCCAAAACTGATCTTCGTGGCATTAGAATAAAGGGAGGGGTTGTAAATTTAAGCCGGGGCTTTGGTAGGCTTGAAGTATAAATCACTGAAATTACTCTTCACTGAGTCCATTTTGACGCATTGGCTTTTGAGTCGAGAGGAAAACAGGAGTTCTCGGAGAAGAACCTCTGGGAGCAGTGTAGAGAACCAATAACAAACTCAACCTACATATGACTTCGAGTCCGGGAATGAAACCCGGGTCACATTGCTCAGTGACTCTCAGTGAGAGGCGATCGCTCCCATCACTGCACCAGTCCTACTCGTAGATGCGTGAAGTTTGACAAAGAGGCGTAGTTTAAAAGGGACCCTTTGCGGCTACCTTCAGGGATTTAACCAATAATCTCTGATGATTGATGATCTCTTTCGCATTCAATTTCGTTGGAGGGATGACCTTGCGAAAAGTTTCAGTTTGCACGCCTTCCGGATTGTGTTCTTACCGAAGAGGGATTTTGGTAAACCGAGATGGCTCTTTGTATTGCAGTTCTGTTGCATACCGGATATTGCCAAACTTTTCGCCAGACTAAAAAATCTTTTTCTCTTTAACGCCAACTGGGGACTTCCTTGTGAAGGGTCTCCACTGCAGCGCCTCAACCTTTCCATCATAATTGGTGGGTCAATTGTCAAAGTGCCAGAATTTTGTTGTTGTGGTTGTTGTTGTTGGTTTGTTTGTTTGTTTGTTTTTTTTCGCCTCTCGCGGATCGCGCCCGACAGACAAAAAGACGAAAGCCTGCGTGCCGTTTAATCTGTGCATCATACATACGTACATAACTTTATTACATCACATTTGTTGTTCTTAGAAAAGAAATCTTAACTCACAAGTAAAAATATAACTTTACAGATTTGCCTTTTGAGTAATACAACGTTCTCAATATCCGTTTTCAGACCCATCCTCGCACACTCCTTCGGTCTGAGAGCACAGCTTAATGGTGTGTTTCCATTCAAGCCCATCATGATGTTGAAGGGCATGGAACGCACCATGCTCTATGGTTAAGCATCACAAAGTGCCATCACCAGTGATACTCAAGCACACTCTTTATATGGTATGAGCCCACAAGCATGCGAATCAGGCATCTGGCCAGTGCTCACATTTCAGCCGAAGGGCCTCGGTAAGACGTCATGTTAGTGTAACTAGGTGTCGCCATCAGGCTCTTTTTTACTTCAAATAGGCCATTTCCGAGTTCACGTCAGCCTCTTTTTCAAAGCGAGTCAAAGTGGGAAAGTTTTGTGATGGTAATTACTTTTAATTTGCATATTTTCACAAGAAAGACTTCGCCCTTAGACTCGCTTTGAAAAAGAGGCTGAAATGAACTCCGAAATGGTCTATTGAGGTAAAACTCGTGAAGAAGAAGTAAAAGATCGGAAGAGTGCGCATGTCAAACCGGGATCCTTCGCTTAGCACGTCGATATCCACCAGACAAGGCAACTATAAGTGATTTTCAAATTATCGTTAATGTAAAAATGGCCTGCATACAGGCGCTAGTAGTTTGTTCAGTAGAGAGAGAGATTTGTGCGCGAACACCGCTCCCGGGAAACCGGGATTTCGAGTTGAGATTGCGCTTCAAACCTGAACATTGTAGAGCAATGATAAGCTCAAAAAAACCGGCTTTTCTTGTTCGTTTTATGTTTCCTCAATAGATGAACATATAGCTACATGATTATGAATCATGTGGATATGAAATCTCCTGCCGGAACATTGTCTTTCAGAAGCCATATCTCACACCCTTACTACACGAATAAATCAAAGTAAACGAAGGGAAAATAAGAACGCCCAACTCACTCCACACTTGTGCATTTAGTTCACCTCAAAAGAACGATTCATCTGTTAGGGTAGTCTTCTTGTCCCACACTTTGGAAGGAGTAGTGTTGCATTGAAATCTCCTGACAGAATATTAGGAATAGACAAAGACCACGAGTTGCCCGCATAGGCCGTATTCGGTTAACTTCGTGACATAAGATCCTCGTCGCGCGATACTGGCACACGTTTACTGATTGTATAACGGTTACACATGTTGCCTTTTACCACTTTTGAAACAGTGTTTGTGTAGGACTTGACTAAGCCAGAGAGATAGCGTTAAGGTTTTAAGGGTTTTTCTGGAGTTCGCGCTTAGAAGCACTAAATACTTAGTTAAGCTACTGAATATTTTTTTCTTCAAACTTGAATTCAATTTTTCAAACTTAACCCACCCGTGCAAGTAAAATTCACTTGTAATAGTTGACCGCGGCTCGGTAAATATCGACCACTGTCACCCACACTGAGGTGAATAATTGTTTTAGTATATACTTTATTTTTGACAAATGATCCGAAATGTTAAAACCTCGCACACCGCGCACCGATCTAGCCGATCTCCGCACCTCCGAGCTAGCCAACAATCAGCACGCGCGCGAAGAACTATTCACTTGTGTTGTATATACTAACACAGAATATTAAAGCTCGCGGGTGTTATAAAGGGAAGCGCGACTTTTAACAGAAATAAGTGAATTTTTGGCGCTTAGTTGATCTAGAAAATAGCTTATTAATTGCTTTGATCAGAAGGCGGTTTTAAATGCTTTCCCACGTGTCTGTTTTCCAACTTGTTGTAAGATCCTACGGAAAAACAATGCACGACAAGAAGCCACGCGAACAGGCATTGTTTGACGCGGCAAAATTAACGGCTGTGTTTGAAAACAAGAGACAAAAGCCGGATTCACCTCTTTCCTTGAATATAGTTTCAAAATTGCTTCAGTTCGGTGCGACCACCAGCTTGTTTACCTGGAGACACGTGCGATAGTTCAAAAGAGGTAAATCGAATTTACGTGTTCATTGATTGCATTTCTCAATACCATTGCACATATGATAAGTGAAACAGTGGGTTATAAAAGAAGTCTAGATTTGATGTTTGTATTCGGAGCAGGGTAAGAGTCAGAGTAACTAGACCTGTCATTACTTATTACCTTTCAACCTGAACTGGAAATCGCTATCAAACAGTTCCCATAGGAGCTCACCCCTTTAGATTTATAAGACGCAGGCATTAGTGCGATCTTTCTGTTCATTGTACAGCGCATCTTAAGAGGAAAGAAACTTACTTTTCTGATGAATAGTTGTTCGAACAGGTTTTTAAAGAACCTTATTTTTAGTTAACGCAGTTAGTTTCTTAAGTATGTGAAATGGGCGTCAAAAATGGTTTGTCTATTTCGTGAACTGGGCCGTGTTGTTAATCTCAGGCGTGTAAGTCCGATAAAACCTATAAGTTTTCCGTCGTTTTTACTTTTAACCCTGCTGCGAACAACTCGGACCTGGAGTAAATGCTGCAAACAGTCAAGGATATAGGACTATCTGCAACGGCAATCTGGCCTTCTACTAAAGTGAAGATCTTCCTCCATAAAACAAACGCAAAAACAAACGGTTTTCATTAAATATTATCATTTATTGCTATATATATATATTTTGCTGTACACGATTATCAACGATATGCCAAGATGTTCCGTCCGTACACGGAATTTCCTAATAGCTATTTTTGAAACGAGAAACAAGTTTGTTTGTTTTTTTCCCATTTGTAAGTTATATTTGCTAAATCGACCTATCGTGATCCGAAGAACGAGACCTGCCCCTCAACACTACCATCGACTTCGGCTTCAGGTTCGTGAATGGTTAAAATTCTTCATTTACATGTACACGTGTGATGATTCGCTACCAAGATATAACTTTACAAGATTAACCTAAAAAGCCATCCAATTAGGTCCTTAGGGTTGGTTTACACGTACGACCCAAGCATAAGCGCTATTAACATACGCAGACGCCTTAACTTGTTCATTGGTGTCTTTTATTCTAACAAAAGGTTCTAATGAACAAATCGCTACAGCATTTGCGTATCTTGCTCGTGCTTATGCTTGCGTCATACGTGTAAACCAGCCCTTAGGTTAAACCCGTTTACGAGACCATGAGCCGGGCAATCGTGGGGCCTGGCAATATCCGTTTTGAGGCTTGTTAAAGAAAATCTACATATAAATATACGCGTATAATAGCTAAAACGACCTTTACTCGAATCAAGCTTCCGCGTCTATTTTACAAGCTTGTAACTCATTCTTCCTTTCTTCCCATAGTGTAGGTTTTCTGTGGCGCGTTATTTCGGAAAAGCTACTTTTTCCGTCAGACCTCTTTAGCTTCGTTGTTTGTTTTCCATTGCACCCCATGTGACCGTGCTCACGAGAATTGTATTTCTTCAAAGATTACCATTTGGACGCTGGCAGGAGGAACAGTTCCTCCAGAGACTGTCACGTGATCTCAAGTGGTCAATTTACATACGGAGTTAAAGAGGTCTTTTACAGCTCCTTTTCAACACTCCCATAAGCACCCAGAGGAAGTATCCTGAAATATTGCTTTGGGCTGGGATTTTTTTAATGTCATCTATTTAAGCTTATTTACTATTAATTCGTGGCATACTTCTGAGCAACTCATTTTTCTTATAAATTCATTATGTCAACCATAAATTTGTAAAACAATACTCTGCATCCCAATTCCTACATAGATATGTCGAAATTAAATTTATCTCACTGTTAAAATACACGGAACTCTTCCCGATCTTCAGTTACTTACAGCATACATTTTCAGTGGCCGAGAGTCATGAACGCACTCCCCTATCAACGCAAACTCAACCCGCGCTCAAACGAAGCAAAGGAAACCATATAATGTCAAAAACACAAACGGCCATTTTTGAAAGCAAAGGATTCCTGGAACTGACGTTACGTTTCTACAACCATTTACGGAGTGGTTTGTTAATAAGAAGTACAAGTGGTAGCATATCTCCGTCAAATCCCGAGGTTTGTGTTAGTGCTGTTTGATTTCATGGGTATCAATTCTTTGATACCCATTAGGCACCGACAACGGGCTTTCGGTGTAGGCATGGCGTGTATACAAGTAGGAATCTTTAATTCACCTCAGAACGTTATCAGCGCGTCCTACGAAGTCATTTTTCACATTCAATCAAGTCTGAAACCAGGAAAATAACTTAGAACAGCGTAAAGTACGAAATTTTCTTCTGTTAATCCCCGGCTATACGTTCCAACATTGTTTGCCAATAGTTTGTTGGACGCAGCGATGTTGGAGCGTTTCACTGGCTTTCCAACATCGTTGGGAAATCAACAGCCAATTAGCGTGAAATGCCCAGTCCTCAATCCAGTAGAGATATGGATCCCAACCAATTGTTGGCCAACATTGTTGGTACGTCTAGCCGGGGCTTAATGTCCAGTGGATTAATTCCTCTATATCGTCGCATCGAAACACCAGTGTTTAGACCGCACCTTATAGAACCATGTCTTAACACTAACAAATTGCTTCTAGAACACTGTCTTTATTGCATTTAAGCAATTCGACTTTTAAATGATTGTTTGTCACCTTTTCGTTTGCGAATATCTGCATATTGAGTGATTCGTGTGGCTTCATGTCGTTCTGTGATCGATTGCTGAAGTCCTTTCCACTGTCCCGTGTAAATCCAGTGTTGAAGGTAGCTCAGAACTCGTATTGCCACTGGGAAGACCGATCATACTTGCTGACGATACGGTTGCCGGGTAACCGAAGCTCTGCTGGTTCGCTGTGCATGCTGTGTAACTTTGTCCAACTTGGCATGAAGGGTAAGCAGCTTGAGGCACGCTATATGGTGGGTACATGTGCGCATGCGTATGTGGGAGGAAACTCGCTGGCATTCCGCCCATTGTATAAGGGGGTCTGGAGTAAGGACTATAGCGCATGTCCATGTGAATTGCCCGCGCGCTGGGCAGTTTCAAATGAGGCTGGGCCGAGCATGAGACGCTGTCGCTGGAATTTGGCGACAAAATCATTGGTTTGCTCTCGTCTGGAAGGTGTAGGCTGGAAAGGCGGGAAAAGTCGCTGAAGTGTTGGTTGGTTTGTAACACATCTGGGTGCGGAAGTCCTTTTGTCACAGGGGATAAAGAATGAGTCAAGATGTTTTTACGAGAGCGTCCTTTGTCGGCATGTATCATTGGTTTGACGTCTTCCGGGGATGACGAAACGGCTGCCACAGAGTTATCCACCAATGGTGAACCTGTAACAAGAGAATTTAAATAGGGCAGATTTCAATCGAGTGTCAAAATCGAAAACAAATCGATTACATACCCCCTGGGATGGGCTCACTGTAGCCAGTCGCAACAACGGGTCAACCAATAAAGGTGGATTGTGTTCTATCGGGAACTTAAATCAAATCAACCAAAACCGGTTTGGGTTGAAACGGTTGATTCCAATAGAACATCTGATTGGTTGAAAATTTCAGGCAAGTTTTTTTTTATCCAATCATAGCGAACCAAGGACCAAAGCAACACGTAAACTACACGTGAGTAGTAGCTAATGAAAATGGGTCCACGATGCATGCATGCATGCATGAATGAATTATTATAGAGTAAAAGAGCAATGGAGCCCTTGTAACCAGTTTGAAAAACGTACGTTAAAATCGTGTCTCTCAGCCGCACCAAATCGAACGGTGACATTATGTTTTGGAAATTGCTGAGTAAGGTGCTTTTTGGATGAAACCAGATCGCAAGCTCGACCCCAATTACCGTAAATCGTTGTACTCAGAAACGAAAAACTATCAGACGAGATTGAATTTCTGTATTTTTACTGAGCGCAGTAAGGCAACAGTTTTGTATGATTCCTACGAATATCTAAGACGTTAAATTACATGAAATTTACCCCCACAGGTTACCATCGGATTAATGCTAGTCAAACAATGTACTTAAAAAACATTTCCCTTGAAAAGATCGCTATTTTAATGGTAAAGCAGCCAAATATCGCAGAAAGGCAGTCATAACCGCGCAACCAACAGCTAATACAGTATTGTGACGTGAATGGTACTCATGAATGTCTATAAAATGCATATTCTATTATATCTATTATATCTATCATATCTTTATTCTGATCTGCCTTTGACGCAAGTGAGGCGGAGTCAAGAAGTTGCTGTGAGTAACGAAGAAGAGCGGAAGTATAGATAAATTGGAATTAAATCTGAGATCCGATTAATGATTATCAACGAATATTATGTTAGACGATATAGCATTTCTCAAGTCAATACAATGAGAAATTTAGTATGTCTTTCAATTCCAAGTTTTATCACAAGAAATGTTTGTTGCAGCTGAAACATTGTTATATTCCTTGACCTTCTTTTCCGGTACCTTTCTCAGTTTTCAGTTTTACGACTGAACGGATAGTTTAGCCCCGAACTAAACTTCTCGACAAGCAATTTCTTGTCCTGTAACTGTATATTAAAAAACTTCGTGAAGCAAGGGCCTGGTTTCTTTTCATAGTCAAGATGACAGATTGACACTGATTCTCCCAATTGCTTAAATTTACATTTCAAGAAATTCTATTCCAAAATAATTTCAAAGAAAAATATATTTTGACCCACAGTAAACGCTTTTTTTGTTTGTTTTTTTGTTTCTATTGATTGCCGAAGTAAGAATTTTCCGCAGATCCCGCGAACGGCTTAGCAACCTAAACTTTGAACAAGAAACAAAGAAGGCAGAGCACGCTAGTTAGCAGATCTAAATAATTAAGATGTTTTGAATATGAAAAGCAAGACAAAGATCCGTTTAAGAGAAAAGATCTTGTTCAAATAGAGAAAACAGCGAATTGATAGCAAAATATCTATCCGAAAATTTACGGTTTGGACTGAACTGAAGGGTAGCGTTCTATCAGTGTTTTAAGTTCTCCAAGGAACATTATAAGCTTTCACCTTTCATCATTCTTTTCGAGAATGTTTGGCTCAGAATGGCGGAACACTATAAAACTCCAAGACATCAATTGAAGCGGCAACGAAAGAATCAATCGCAAGGTCTAAACATCTAGAGTTTCGTTATTATGCATTAAAAAAAAATTAAAACTCTGTGGGCTGAATGGAAATATTCAAACGAAGGAAATTAATGTTAAAAGAACACGAAAAGAAACGTAAGAGGCATTGAATAAATATTTAACTTTTTCTGCCGGTTGAATTATCTTTGCGAATGCTTCGCCTTCAACAAGGGTTACAAGAAAATGGCAAAAGGTGATTAAATTTGCGCCTTATTGCATCGCAAAATTCATTTCTTTGCCGGAGTGAAGACAAACTTGAAGTATTTATTTATTTATTGCTTTGTTCCTGAAATACGAAACACACCATTACCAGCTCTGCAAACGACCAAGTTATTACATATTTCCAGGTACACTGGTCTCCTGGAAACGCGAGGACAAGTACCTAGCTGACGAAATAAATTAAGAAGCATTCGCTTCAGGTGAAACGAATTTCATCATTAGATCTCACTCGTCTTTCCTTTGCGTTTCTATTTACTGTTTCTACCACGTAAATCGGGAACTAATGACGACATATCGATAACTTAACACTATAGATCTGTGGCTGGGCAAATTCTTTTCAGCAGTGATTGGAAATTTTAAACGAGAAAAGAATAGAGATTTCATTTAAATCGAACTATATCGTTCGAACTTAAATAAATATTGACTATACACTAAGTAAGGAACGTTATTTTATTTATTTGGATGCGAAAAGTGAGACAGAAAAGCGATCTCTCTCAAGCACACCTGCAATCAGTCTAGGGCATTCACACAGGCAGACTTCAACAAAGATAGGGGCGGTTCGTAGTTTCATAACAAGCTCCTACCCTTCTATTGTCTCCTTACACAGGTTTTAGTAAACACTTTAAAAAGGAAGTACTATTTATTTACCAAAAAGGCTCTTAAAACATGGAGTAATTTGGCATGGTATTTGGTTCCAAGTACGCTTCCACACATTGCTTTTGTGTGGTCCTTTTTTGCGCTGTTTTCACAAGACAATCAAAACCTTGTTCTGATTATCAACCTCACTAAAAGAGGTGGAAAATCGCACGTTTTTGTCCTCGTTAAGAAAGAACAAGAACTTAGAGCAACCTAGTTGAAAAGAATATACAGCTTTTTCAGGATTTGCTTTTCGGTAACGCTTTTCTCTGAAAATGGCGTATGTGAATTCTAATAACTTCTGTGTCTGATTAGCTAATGAGCGCCAATGCTGCACCGGTATTTTCCTAACGCCTGTGAAAATGGATCGTTTGGAAACAAAGAGCGAACATTTTCAAAATAGCAGCTAAGAGTTTTGGTTCATTAGAAGTCAAAGCTGCCAAGCCCTTGCCTTGATGCGTTGGACACATTTACGCTTTTCCATTAAGAACGTTCACTTCATTTTCTACTGTACATGCAAGCAAAACAGGCCCTGATAATTTTTAACTCATTTTTTTCCTTGTTTACGAGAGGCTATTTCTAGACGTAATAAATTTGATTTGCTCAACATTTAAGTTTAAGGGATGAATTTTTGAGGGCGAGGCTTGGTAGATAAAAGAAACAGCTTAGGCTTTTAAAGTTTCGTTTCAATTCACTCAACAGTGAATTGACTGAGGGCTTCTTTCACAGGTGAAAAGAACTAATATCCGGGAAACAAATGTTGAAATCAAGACCACGCATTCTAAAATGAGCTATTCATTTCCTCTCTTTTATTGTGTACACTAAACTACTTCGGCAGTTCTCAATCAAAGTCGCTTGTTTTCAAGGCTCCGATGCATTTGCACCTCGAAGGAGCTCTATGCACACGAAGGGAATTAAGACCTTTCTTTCTATGACACTTGGCCAGGCAAACAGTGGCACCCCAATCTAGAAAACTATAAATAGACGGAAATGAAATTTCCTGGATGTCAAATATTCACAAACTTAGTGATTTTTTAGTGAGACGCCTATGAGCTAGATATCGTGGCGTACATACTTTGCAACCGGGCACAAATTTTGAAGTTTGTTTTCTGTTTTTAAGCAGTTGCGTTTTTTACTGAAGTGCCGTTAAGCGCACACCACAGTGAAATTTAAAGTTACTTGATACCGTGTGTCCTTGACACTACAATGCTGTCGCACATGTAGTGGCAAATACTGGCGCAGCATGTCGCACATGAAGTAGCGAATAGTGGCGGAGTGTCTGTGTGATAACGAAATTTATGTTTCACGTCGAGTGACATTGAACTGACGAGAAGTAGTGTTCTTTGCCTTAATTCCACACACTTCAATTTACACGTCTCTTGCTTTGTTAATTGTCGCTCTTTAGGACGAACAGATCTGGAGAATTTTGTAATAGAGCAAAGCGACTTCTCAGGCTCTATATTTTAACTTGTATAAAGCTTGAAGAAACTAAAGGTACGCTCTATGGTTTTGAACTTCCGCACTTAAGTTTTTATTTTTACTGCGTCTAAGAGATGCTTTTGGACAAAGAAAGTGTGGTCGCAATTTTGAAAATACTATTAGCCTGAGGATTTTGAATTTTCGATAATAGCTTGAATTAGAATATTGCAAGATCTTACGAAACAAAATAAGTTTGAGTTTACTTCACTTCGGGTCATTCAAAGTCCCTGAACTCGGACGGGGATTTCTAATAACGGGAGAAAAATACTTTAGAAAACAATTAGGCCATGATTGAGAGAGCTACAGAGACCTTTCAATGAACAAACGAGAGAGGGAAGGATATTGATGGTCCAGCGAAAGAAAAAGATGGTAAAGAAACGAGATTTGATCAATTGCTTATAAATGAACCGTATGACTCTATTCAAGAAAACAGACAAACGATCTTGTTAATGAATAAACGAAGGAGGGCTGTTCAGTCCAATTTTCTATAGACAAGACTTTCGTATTTTCTTTTAATGAGATCCTTACAGCTGCTGCAATTCACTTGAGATCGTCCGTTTCAGATTTAATCTCTCTTAAGTTTTGTATTCTTCAATAAAACCCAATACAATGAATTCCGACCTTAGTTTATTCCCAAACTCAACGTAAAGCGCAGGTGAATCTGTTTTTAACTACCTGTAGTAACAAGGTTTTAACTGCAACGTTCAGCCACGCATCGATGCGTTTTGGGTTTCAAGTGCGAAACGAATGATAGAAATAATACAATGACTTAAAGTAAGATGTAAAACAGAGAGCCTTAGGAGTAGAAAATTCTTACTTGGAAAACGGCGTTTAAGGGAGCTTTATTTTTGATGCAAAATGCGTTTATTTTTTTTGTTTTGGTTTGGTTTTTGTTTTGTTTTGTTTTGGTTTTTTTT
>BLFK01000490.1:3313388-3333350 GCA_014634185.1 Astreopora myriophthalma
GTGACGCGCCACGGTTCTTACTCCAAAGAGGGCGGTGCGATCAGAATAATTAAAACTTACCAGTGTGAATGTCACTAGAATCTTTGCTGTTTTCTTCCTCTTCGCTGTTATTTTCATCGTCCTCGTCGTGTCCCGGCTGCCCTGGGTTGCTTCTTTGCCTGTAAAAGAAATGCAAAGAGGTGAGAAAAGACGTGTGAATTTGGCGCACGCATGGCAGCTTATAGTGGCTGGTTCGCGGCTTTTTTGCGTGAAAATTGTTGCTTTGTACTAAAAATCTGAGTACTGGATTGGTATACCCAAGGGATCGGAGTTTAAGAAAGACGCGTTAACAAAGCTGAGGGCGTTTATACCAACGAAGCTCTAACAAACAGCTGATGAACCAGAACATGATCGTCTTACCTTCTTTCCAGCCGCCTTCGGTGGCCGGCTCCTTGCTCGCGAAAACCCTTGGCGAAAGGGTTGTTGTCAATTTTGAGCTTGGTTATCTGATCGTGAGAGAGAATAAAAATCCGTTTTATCAAGCAACAGTTAAAGAGCTTTGTTTGAAAAAGTACCAGGAATAATTTAATAATGCAAGGCCCGTTTCGAGTTAAAGGAACGAATTACCTTGAAACAAAGTGTTATGTGCAAAGAAATCGAGAACACTTCTGTCAATTTCCCAGGTGATATGTTCAAACGCACGAAAAATACCACCATTTGAAAAAAGCCAGATATTTTGGACAAGAAAGACCTATAATCACTTTTACTGGCCGCTTTCGTCGCTTTATTTACCAAATGAATTTTACTTCGATGTCACCGTACAAATCCAAAAAAAAAGGTTAAGGCGACGTAAAATATAAATGAAAGATTTAGAAAGCAAATTTCATCTTCTTTAGACAATTCTAGTTGCTTTAAGTCTTTCAACTGTGTCCCATCACTTGCCAAGGTTAACGTTGAATAACGATTTCCAAGAACCAAGGCTTTATAAGATCACAGAAGGAATTTAATTCTTTCTTTTATAAAACTGAATACCAGATAAACATGTTCATTTTTCCTTTTTTTTTTTCTGTGATCCTGTTTTTGCGAATAAATCTATCAGAACGCCTTTTCATTTTTTTGTTCGAGTAAAAATTTGACCTATGTTGATCCTTATGTTGAATAGGATATCGGCTCAGCAACACAAAGCTCTAAAAAGGTCATGAATAGAAAACACAAAAACTGCATAGTACAGCCCTTAAGCCAAACCAATTCCACGAATACAAAACCACTTGAAAGACAAAATCAGGATTGGATTTTTAAACACAAACTAAGAAATAATTAACAGTCCATCTAACACAAACCTTCTCGTTTTGATAAGCCGTGACTCCAATAAATACTGTTTCTGAAAACGTGAAAGTCTTAAAATTATTGTAAGGGTGTTTGTATAAGTCGTCCGCTCTTACAACGTGAATTCGTGGTTGATATTTATGCATAGAGTTCAGGATGGTCTGCGAGAGAAAAAAGAAAGAAATGAAGAGATAAATCGGCCATCGACTACAATCAACAAACAAAAATAATTAGAAATGTGACGGCAAATTGATAGATGTATGAAGGAATTGATTTCACATTGAAAGGGACTTACATAGCCGTATTTGTCCGCGATGTTATTTGTAAGTTTCATCTTGTGGAATGAGATGGTTTTTTGCATCCACTGCGCCCCAGTGCTGGGCGAATCCGGATGCATATAGAGAGGTTTGGGCATTTCAGGATCGGCCTTGCCGGCAACCATCCATCGACAGTTGTGGAACTTGTATCGGCAGTCATCGGCCGGAACGATGTCCATGAGCAAGAAATATTTGGCCCGAGGGTCTAGTCCTGACACACGCGTTTTAATGGGCGGAAACATTCGCCTGTTGAAAGAGAAACAAGAACATTAGCCACCGATTGATTGAAATCAACATGGGCGATGAAATCGACAAGCGTTCCTGGTCTACCGGGCTAATAGTCTTACACCTTAGGAGTGAACGTAATCGTTGAGGGGATTGTTCAGCTTTTTCGCCGACAAAATCGACTGCTTAAACTGCCGCTTGCAGCGGCGCTTCAAGATCGCAAGGCGTTTAAATCGACACAATCGGTCGACGCGACATTCCGCGATCCTAGATAATCCGCAACGACCCGGTTTTCACTAGTTACAAGAGAATGTTTATAATTCCATACCTTCCTGCCTTCGTGATAACCATCTCTGTTTTCTCTTCGTAAAATCTCTGCCAAAGATCCTTGTTTTCGAGGGAAACTTCGACATTCTCGTGTTCTGCATGTTCGGCCAGATGAGCTTGTTGCGAAGGTCCAGGAATCGCTGGCGGTCCGAACTGCTGTTTCGCCATTTGTGTTGTATGGTACGATGAATATGGGAACGGGCCGTTTGAATTCACACTGTTGGGAATCGGTGGACTGTTTCCTGGCACACCAGGAATATATTGAGAGCAGCCTTCGAGCAAAGAACTGACGCGAAAGTCTCTCATCCTTGCTGGGTAAAAGGGATAGTATGCCATACCAGACTTGAGTGACTTTCTGTCTCGCTATCACTTTTCTTGTCCTGTCACTCAAGCTCTTCGCTTGAAATCCTGCATTGTTGACGGTTTTATCCCAGCTGCGTTGTAACAATGCAGTTGTCATCCAATCTAATGAGACCCGCGGTCTCATTGGTCGAGAGTTTTCCATCCACCAATCAGGGGAAGCGAGCTGAGTCTGTGACATGTGTAACTGACGTGCAATGCATTGAGGAGGTGACATTTTTCTGTTGTCTTCTGAAAGAATTAACACCTTTTCCATGTTTGTTGTCGCGTATCGCAATGTCGTCCTGTCGAGTTCGTCACCTAGCTGATCTCCAGAATCGTGCTTTGATGCATTTTACAGTAAACACTATACGTTACCTTCGCAAAATAATTGGTGTTGACCTTGTTGCATGCGTGGCCAGGAAGTCACATGTGCCCCGCTGGCATGTGTTGCACAAATGGCCTTGCATTCCTGATTTGCACATTGAACTTGAAAGCTAAGGTCAGTGCACATGTAAACAAAACAGCGATAGAATTAAACGAAGGTTTCCGGCGTGGAAAATCGCCGATTAGATAGCCTCCATCATTCACACTCAAGCCGATAGCTTAGCGTAGTCCCGTTTCTAAGCAGTTAATGCGCACTTTTTTAAATAGTCGGTAATAGGGACGATCTCCTTATACACCTGAAATTTGAGCTGAAATCAACAAGTGTTTCTGAAATAAACCAGATCAATTTCTTAGGGAATGATTTAACTGGTAACAGATGCTACGTTGTACATTTCAGCAGGTTGAAGGGAATGTTTTGGGTGGATTTTATGGCATCATAAAGCCGTCTCTTTCTTTCCTCACATCTCGCGCGGCTCACAAAAGTCTAATAATTGCTGGCTTTGTCCACAGCGTGTCTTTTTTCACGCGAAACGTTTCAATTCGATGTGTCTTGGGACCAAAGTTTCCCCGGGTGTGTTGAAGCGCTTTGAAATTCTTTAAACAGTCGAACAATTTGAAACGGATAATTGGAAACGCTTTGTTCGACAGCGCTATTGAAGGCCATAGCCGCGGTGGGACTTGATTAACTATTTCATCCTTTGTTCCACCAAAGAGCTCAGCGTTGTTGAGAAGTATTGACCCATCTAATTAGCACATGCGTCGCGCTATCTGTGAATACGACTAGCCATTATTAACACTGAAACCATTATAAAAGTCCTCTTAATCCTTTGTGTAGTTCGCGGGTATTTTGCTTTTATTGAGGTCGCCCCATTTGCCAAAGTATTTGCAAAACAAAGATCGGCTCTTCGAAAAATAAACGTTGTCGAGGCACTTGAAATTAATATTGTGGGGATAAAGTTATCAATTTTTTATGACTCCCGAGCTAACGGCTGTGCCTTGGAGAACATTTACCATTCAATATATTCCAGAAATTGTGAGCCAGATACGAGGAATACTAAAGGTGGTGTTAGTAAAAGCAAGGTCTTTGAAAGAAACACCAGGAACATAAATTTCTCTCGATGCGAGTGAATAAAAACACAAATTTCGAATGAATCTGTCACTTTGCTAAAATATCTTTCACACGCTCATTCCGTTGAACCTTGAAATTTAGTGCGGTCCATGGATTGCCTGTGCGAAAAGAACACATTAATTAGCGCGCTGTCGAAATCGGTGAGACCCTACAGAAATGTTTCCTTCTCTGGGACTTGAAAAGAAGGGATAGAATGAAATTTTCCACAGCCAAAACGTTCAAAGAAAAAATGTATAACCTAGTATCGCACCTGGAATTAATTTTAATAACTAAACTGTAGCCGCCAAACGTTGTTTTCCTGGTGTTGTCAGACATCCGGCAACAGTTCGAAAACGCCTTGAAAAAAGTGCCGCCTACGTTACGTTTTAGTCTCAGCGCGTTTGTCGGCAAACGGTTGCGAATTATCTGAGATGTTATGCTAACGAATAAGGGAACGACCACAAAGGTTTTCCGGCGCTTCCATGGCGAGCTAGTAACTGGAATTGAGGTGTTAATCCGTTTGGACTTCAAGCAGGTGAAGTCATAAAAAGTGAATGAGCTTTTAACAAGAGTTCTTGAGGAAACGACTTTTAAATACTCTTGAAATTCCTGCATTTTCCGCCAAGAATCAAGTTCGATCGTTGTCGGTGTTTTTCTTCTCAGTAAGAAAAATGCACTGAACTGGCCATGAGTACTTGCTTTTCGTTAGCGCCGGGTTTGCCTTCCTCTTCACCCTATTAAAATTAAACTTGTCCGATCCATTCATCGTTAGTACAAACACAAGGTGTCGGCAATTTTGCCACCTAGATCTGTTCCTCCCTTTCAACGAAAATGTACGGCGGCGCGGTCGAGTTATATTTAAAGAGTAATTATAAATCAGTTTAAAACTGAATTGGAAATTTGGGAATTTTGAAAAACGTGCATTTTAATACGATACTTTTAATTAGTTTTTTTTTTTAAAACCGTGTAATGTTTATTACACGTGCGTGCATTTATTTGGATTCTGTCCATTTTTCTTTTCCTTTAAGTGGGAACTTGGTGAGTATTTCCTAGGAAACAGGGGATAATATCGCAAAATATGTATTGTGAAGTCATTTGCTTTTTTTATTTGTTTTCAGTCTTCTTAAAATTATGGTCAATTATGTTTGCTTTTTGTTTTTTTCCGACCCATCCTCTTCAACAGACTTGTCCAGATCAAGAAAGTCATTCGCAAAGTGAATATTCGGCTTGGGAACTGAATCGTCCTGCACCTGTGCGTAAACTAACTGTTTGCCAACGTGCGCTTATAAAGCTCTCCACACGTGGTCAGAGATAGCAAAGGGGCGGATCGTTGCACCTGACTCCACGAAGGTTGATGAGATGCATTCCTTTTTTAAGACTATGATAATCTTTTGTTAAACAGAGATGTTCTTTAAGATCGGTAACATTTCAAGGGAATCTTAAGAAGTTTTAAGGCTTTTTGCTTTGCTTATTTACCAAATCGTTTTAAGAGCACTAATGTATCTGGTTTTCGAAGAGGAGTCCAGTTCTACCAATATGCATCTGTTTGCATATGTTTGTGATATGCATCTCTCGAAAACGATTTGGTTGTAAAACTGGAAATGGACGCTTGGATTCAACTTCTGGAAAACCTTTTTGAACTAACAATCAGTCAGCATTTTTAATTGATTATAGTCGTCGTAGCTACAAGATGTTTTTCTTAGTTTTTGTTCCGTAAAGTTGAACGCGCAGAGTGGCATAGGACAAGTAACTTGTGCAATGTTTTTTCCCACCTGAAAGTTGAAAACCGAATTACTTTCACTAGTAATTGTTGCATCCAACTGCCGCTAACGCCTTTTATCTTGCTGTAATGAGTACCAGTTCAATTCAGTTATATCGTGGTCCGGCTCAAAAGGAGGCACTGAGTATCATTCTAAGCCATTGCTTTCCAAGTGAAATGCACTTTCTTGACCCTCGACCATGGAGTCTGTTGGCCATAAGCTTCTCAGTCCATTCATTTCTCGTCGATGGACCATGTTATCGCTTTTTAGCCCTGTGAACCACTGGAGCCTTAGTTCTACATGTATACACCTTCATCAGGACTCGGTATGGCGAATTAAGTGCGGTTAACTGTTGATATAGATGTCGAGTTGTATAAGCTGTATATGGCTCATTACACATCCCCATTAGCACCGATAAATTCGTCACTTCATTAATATACCGGGCTTAAAATTCACCACCTCCTTTGCCGCTATAGTCATTGCGAGGCCGGTATGCAAGACTCTTGTCACTGCTAAAGCTAGTTGATGGCATAATGGTTGCGAGTCTCCTGTAGCTCAGTGCATAGTTAGTTTGGTCAGTGGTATAGCATCCGATCTTGTTGTCGGAAGGACTCGGGTTCGATTCCTGTCGGGATCACTCCGATTTTTTTTTCCCAGTATGCCCCAGTTACCATCGATAAATTCATCACTTTAAGTCGTGTTATATTTGTAGATTCCTCATACGCTCTTTTATTTGTTCTTTGATGCAGTTGATCTCAAGACATTCACTTCTGAGGCTGACAGATAACTTGCCGGTCCCACCAGCCCTGAAGAGAGTTCAGAAGAAAGCGTACGTGGTTTTCCGACCACATACAGTCAGAAGGCAAAGGCACAGTGTCCACCGCAATGTTTTGAGGTGAGAGATGAAATTTAGGTTATGATTCGTTTTAACGACGATGAGCAAGAACTGGTCAAAGAGTTCCGTCAATCGACGACTCTCACTGTCGCAATTTTCCCGTACGTAAACGGTGAATACCATACACCAGTGTCAATCTATAGGCTCAATTCCTTTAATCTCAGTTAATAGCGTTATCTCAGCCGATTCAGTTGTAGTTTCGGCCTAAATTATGACGAAAGGCGTGGTTACTACGAATGGCATCGACCGTGAAACATGTCATGACCGTTAACGACTAAAGGCAAAGGTTTCCCGCATTCTTCGGTTTTATCTTCCTCACCCTAGAGGAGGTGGGGAGAACCGTTGCCTAAATTGACCGGACCCTTCTAGGGTAGGGGAAATCAAAGACCTTGGGAACCAAGTCTTACATCATACGCACCTGTGGCTACTTTTGATGGCTGTCGTTCCACACCCCACTTGCGCGGACTACGCTTTCCTTTGCCGTCATCCAAATTATACTTAGGATGTTTTGTTGCTTGCTTTCTTGGCTGCTCATACATTTGACTGACACCCCGAAATTTTAAATTCTCGTTGTGGGAACTTTTTTGTGGGGACGTCGATACGCCATGCGTGTATGTCTGGCGATGGCAATGATGAATGTATTCAGTTATGAAATTTTCTACTCTTTCGATCTGGTAATGTCAGGATTTCTTGGTAGCTTATTAACAAAAACAAAAACAAGACAAGGCTCTAAACAAAAACAATACTTTTCTCTTAAAAGAACATTTTCACTATCTTGTGGGGACTCTATGTCTAATTTTCAGACCAACTTCTTGGGACCTCCCAGAACACCGATTATCAGCTTTGCTTATAAATAAACAGCTATTTAAGGGCCCTTTCACCAAGGGGACTTCTAAAATGTCCCCACACTCCGAGAAGACCCCGTAGTGCTGGTGTGTTTCCATATGTCTGTCCCCTAAGGTAGGCTAGAGTCAACGCATTGTGTATGCTGAGTGTAACAGTATATGTTTATCAGTTCTGACTAAAAACGTTGGAACTTGCGTCCTGGAATATACCTAATTAAGCAAATAAACTAGTGTTGTTTTCGTCAGTTAGGGAGGAAGTAAATCATTTCTCAAGTTATATGGCCATGTGAGCCGTTTAGATGTTCAGTCTTTGTACTGAGCAATGTCAGGTCCTTGAGAGAACAGAAGGAGACTGCCAGTAAGGCGCAAAGCTCTAGTTTCAGCTCGCCTTTTTTTTTCTCCGCGGGTTTTCACGGATAAAGTTTTCTAGTAATAGCAAATTGTGTTCACTGCGGTCAGCGACGATCGGATTTGCATCATCTTGAGCTAATCACCATTCACCTCTTGTTGTAACGTACTATCACTTAAGCTCATACTTGACTTGGTTATTACATTTCTTCACTTATCGAAGTGTTCCAATTTCTTCTGGTGAACCCGGCTAATACCTACGAAGTGACCATTGTTCCTGGGATAAAAGATAAAAGATTGGCCCTAAATCTTCCTCCGGTTCTAAGTTAATTTTGTTCCATTATAAAACAAGATTATCACTTTCATCTCACTCAATGTTTTAAAAGAACGTAAAACATCCAGGGAAATACATAAAAGCTTAGATCATTACAGAACCCGATTGCAATCAGTTTCCTTAAAAAATGACTTTTGGCCTTAGTTAACATAACAAAAAAGATATTGATGTTGGCAGGTAAGATCGGAAGCTTGTGTTTTAGTTTGCCTTGCGTTTATCTATGCAAATTTTTTCAAGGCACATTATGAAGAAAGGTACTGTCAATCTCTTGGCAATCATTTGAAAAGATAGGGGCTCCACAACGAATAATTTGATAGGGTTATCTATTTCTGATAATTTGGAAAGGTTTATACGCCAAAAACGAATTCTAGGTTACAGATTTGAAGGACCAGCTTAAAGTGGCTGGAAAAGTGTCGGGGAAATTCTAAATTTGCGGTTCTCTGGTACATAAAGCCAAATGAAGTCGTTTGCCTGTTTTTACTAGAACAAACTAACAACAATAGTGCCACCCTTAGCGGACGAAAATGTGGATTAAGCTGTTGTCTATATAGAGTGGGTAAGGATTTGTCTGATACAGCTCTTTCGCTTAAGAAGCAGTCATTAAATGTTATCAGCAGGGTATATAGGCTTAAAGCGATTGTAACTTCTACGGTTCATAGAATTGTTTATCAAAGGCCTAATCCCAACCGAGTCGCGATCGCACCTGGAAACCTGGCAACAAAGCAAAACTGGCAGGTACGACATTTTCGCAATTCGGCTTGGAGAGTTAAGCCTTTGTATAAGGCTGCCAAGAAAACGCCTAAGGGAGAGCAGGTTGTCTTTTGCAATCGTGAGAACATTTGAACCCAACGTGGTGTTAATCGCTCGTTCAGTCCGACAGGTGTATGGAACCCTATTTTTAGGTGACTATTCAAATGAAAGGTGCATGTTGGAGTAGTTATTTGTCTCTAGCTGTCGTCTGCTTTGTGCCGTATTTTGCAAAGTAAATTGAAGATTCTTTCTCGTTGAAAAGTATTACCTGGAAGCGAAAATGGTTGAGGTTCGGCCGGTCATTTTAATAATAGTTGAATAGGCTTTTGATCGAAAAGCGTCTAAAAACTGTTTTATCTAAATCACTAAAATTATGAATAAATTAAAATGTGGTTAACCATTTAAGAACGGTATTATCGTTGCGTGAAAAACCACTCGGAAAGTTTGAATTTTGGAGGCTCAGTACAGTTTTATTGAACTCAGTAGCGGTCTTTCCAGAACAGCTTTCGTTTCAATGTCATTGAAAGTAAAGACTCTAAACAATGAGGTCTGTAGTGGGCCTCTGACAACAGGTGCACGTCTGAATTGGAAGGCTTCGAAAAGAAATTGCTACCTGCAAAAGGCCTGCACAAAGCTTGTTTTTAAGCTAAAATCATTGCCTCAGCGTTTCTCAACCCTATCTTTTTCTACAGACAATGCGGAAACTACGAATAGTGATTTATGTGTTAACGAGGTTGAATTCTTGCTTACAATATCTCCTAGGTTACGTACTGGAAAGGCTCTGTGTTGTAAAGCTTTGAAAGAACGTGAAAGCCTTTTCTTCTGACATTTTTTTGAGCCCTTTATTTTGTTGTGAACAGGGCTTCAGGCAGCTTAAGCATCGCGTTTGCGGCAAACGACAAACGTTAGGCTGAAATTTTCTGTTTGCCAAAAATCAATGAAAATTATTGGTTTTAAGCTTATCTCTTGCCTACTAGCCACAGCTATCGAGAAAGTACTGAAAAGAGTGAAATAAGATACAATAAGATGAGTTTGAAAGAGAGCAGCCTGTCGTTTGCCGTTAGCCGTTGGCCGCAAACGAGAAACTTAATCACATTGTTAACCTGACAATTACTGCAATTACTGGAAGCAGCTCCTCCCGCAATAAGCGCCGCACTTAGCAGCACATGCATTTAATAGACACCGCCTCGCATAACTATGAAGCATGTCCGTATGTTCCAGTCTTGCTGTTGAACTCAAGATGACGTCTTGCATGCATGGCCTGGTCATAATTCCTATCGACACTGCTGTAATGGTTTACAGGAGCCGTAATAAATTTCTACTGACCGGTGATTAGACTGCAGCCTTGCAGCCTAAGGCCCCCAAGGCCGTATTAGCAAGGTGACCAGGAAAAAAACAAGACTAAACGTTGGGGGCTACAATAAAGCAATTTTCACCAAATTGTGCGCGCAGTAAAACGATATTACGGCAGTTTTTCGCAGTTTTGGCTCCTCCTGACTTCTTCATTCATATTTAACAATTTGACTTCCGGTTTGAGTTTTCTTTGAGCCACAGAAAACGAGAACAACGAGTAGCCCAATTGTTTTAGTGGAAATCCACTCAATAGTTACGGTGTTAATATTCGCTTCATTAACACCATCAGCTGGCAGCAAAAAGCAATTTAGATTTGATTCAGTTGAAAATATGTTCACAAGAGTCTAGTAGACAGAAAAGCTTTATCAACTGATAGCGTCTCTGTACCGCTGCGGATAATGGGGATGGCCAACACACCCATGCAGCCCAAATCCCCTGTCTATGTTCCGGTTGAGATCTTGTTCCAAACACATTCAAATGAGCTATAAAAAGAACTATTTTGTCTTTCAAGTTTCTAGTTGTTTCCGTAGAGAATTGTTACTTCTTCACCAATCTGATTATTGGAGTCTTTCAGTTCCTGAATGCGACTGATCAGCAACTTTGCTTTCTGATAAAACACAGACAGCTGGTACTGGATTAGTCAATGATTGAGCATCCATTTGAAAAACCAAACGCCAAGAGGGACCGTTTTATTGACAGGCCCCGAATTATTTCACGGGACTTAATGTTTTATCAGTGGCGCTCTTTCGCCAGAGATGAGTACGATTTTGTTTGGACGAGTGCGTCTCCTAAAGCACTGTCTTGTCTGATGGAACGAGTCAAGAGACACCTCATAGTCTCTTGAACGAGTAGATTTTTCCCTGAAAAAATATTGTTTCCACTGAGTTCTGAGTTTTTCGAGAAAAACGTTGAAATCAGCAAGAAATCTCATTCTCATTTATTGTTAGTAACAGTTTTGAAAAACAGCTCGAAAGGGAAGTATCATCGCAAATTTTAAGCCATTAATAGTTCGGTTCAGTTTTGAATTAAATCTCATAAATGGTTTGAGTTCAATTGGATTTGATCTCTTGGCCATTGCAGACCTCAGACTTGATTCGTAAGTTGTGAACAGTTGTCCCCCAACCCACCCGTAGGGTGAGCCGATATTTTCCGTGCGTTGGCAGTTTAGCATATTAGGTCAATTTTTAACTTTCAAGATGTAAGCAGTTGTTTCTAATGAGGAAATAATCCTCCTATATCACCCCGTAGAATACTTCGTGTTCACGTGCCTTTCAACGATCCGCTCTTCAGAAAAGTTTCGACCTTGATTATAGCGTCTTTCCCGGAACCAAAGTACAGCATCAAAATCAATGTGCTTTTAATGATCTAACCATATCGTATTTAATTGTAAAAGACGGTGTCGTTATGCTTTTGTCTTACAGTGTGGAACACAAGAGAGGCTCTGCACCTCAATTTGATGACATGATCAAGACAGATGTACGCCCTCGAGATTGTCCCCAGTGGCATTCACATTCAGAACTAACGCACCTAAATTCCATCTGTTTATCAGCACAGCTACCCAGGTAACTATATGCAAACCCCAACAGAAAATACATATTTGAAGTATCTCAAAGAGCATGTTTGTTATATTTAAAACCAAGGTAAGACTGGAGGTACAACAATGAAAACAATGTGCGCCCGCTCCCTTCGTTTTGTAAGTTGTAGAAAACTGGAAATACGGTGAAATATATATATATTTTTTCTGTTGCACAGGATACACAACGCTAGTCATCACAGGATAAGCTCCACCAGGTAAAAATGCGTTCTCTTTCGTTAAACGCAACTGTTTTTATTGCTACTACTTGCACTACACAGCGCGTAAAGCTCACATGAATCCCCAATAGGAAGAAGGCGGGTTACACATGGAGGAGAAGCTAAAGCGACATTTCTAAAGAGAAGTAGCACGTTGATCATTGTTTCGAATAGCAAATGTTGCTTTGCACTTGCATTAATTTTTTTCTCCGTGTAGATTCGAGGCATCACTACGTAAAGGGACTGTGCAATAATTATCAGGGGGGTGGGGGGGGCTGTAAAACTAGAGGGGGAAAGGACGTAATCCTATTCCTAAGGTAGGGGGGATAACATGTAAAAAATGAGAAGCGGGGGGGGGGGGCACAACCTCGTTCCCAGGGCTTTTCTTCGCCGAGGAGGGGGAGCTGACTTAAAGAATTTCAAACACCCCTTGTCCCATCAGTGACACTTCTTTCTTTCTGTGTCTGATTTGCTATGAACAAAAAAAGGTTCATAAGTCATCAAAAATATAAAAAAGAAATGATCGTAACAGTAATGTACCAGGGTAATTCACCTATCTTGTCAAATGCCATCAGATTTTAACTTATTTCTACGATTAAAGCTAAGAATGATCATGGCAGTTAATGAAGCAACTTAAGCAGTTTGCAAACAAGCCTGAAAAAAAATCCAAGCTTGACCAAGCTTCTTTGCAACTGGCTTAAAACGAACCCGCAAATGACCAGCTCTGAGATGGCTTGATAGCTCACTTGATAGAGCAGTGTGTAGAACCTTCGCACGGTCGTGGGTTCGAGTCCAATTCGAGTCTTCTGTTTTTTCCTTTTTCTTCCTGTTTCTTTGAAACTGCTTAAGTTGTCTCATTAACTGCGATGATCATTCTAGCTTTAATCGTTTTATATCCGCAGTTCAGTATTTCATGTATATATATATATATCTTCTCTGTCGTAACTTATTTCTAATGCGATATCAGGAGGCAGGTCCATGACCTCAAGAAGGGTGTGTTCCATTACAAGACAAAAACAGCAGAAGGAATGTCCCCTCCATAGGAATCAACATTGACACTGCAGGTAACAATTCGGTGAAATTTAGGTGATAAGAGTATCAAGGCGACAGATATTTTTGGTTATTTTCAGGAGTCCTCTGATATTTCGTCTCTAGCGCGAAAGCGGCCGTTGTTGATCTTGTTATAGCTACTGCACATGCGTAGTATGGACATTTTCAAATTAAGGCCAAATCGAACCTCAGTGAAAACAGATTTTGTGTGTGTGTGTTTAAATAAGGAAACTCCACTCCAAATAAAAGCGCTTGACCTCGGATAATATTGCCGCAATTAAAACAGGTACTCTAAATCATCCCACAAGTGAGCGACATTGAAACTCAAACACAGTATATAACTTAATGAAACCACTGTTTGGACGGGCTGTGTAAGGTGGTAATACCTGCAGCCTGTGGGGGGGTGTGGTTGTAAGGTGGTAATACCTGCAGCCTGTGGGGGGTATGGTTGTAAGGTGGTAATACCTGCAGCCTGTGGTGGGGGTGTGGTTGTAAGGTGGTAATACCTGCAGCCTGTGGTGGGGGTGTGGTTGTAAGGTGGTAATACCTGCAGCCTGTGAGGGGTAGGGGTGTAAGGCGGTAATGCCTGTGGGGGTGCAAGGGTATTAGGCGGTAATGCCTTTACCCTTTTTTTATTTTACCTGTTTGCTTTTTTATGAGTCCGTAAATCAGACTGTTGCGCTCTAAACCGTAAGTTTTGTTCTTGTTCTTGCGTGTCAGCATCTGTCTTAAAAATCAACTGAACGATATTTTGAAAAAGTGTAAACGGCCTATGATCAAAGAACGCCAGAAAAACACTCCTGCGTGAGACTTCTTGCGTTACCACATTTTTTGTCACGCCATCATAAGAGAATTTAAACCTTCAGCACAGGACACATGTGTTCATTTGGATTCATTTTTTACCGATTTCAGACCAAAAGGTCGCAAGAACAGTTCTGGCTTTCATTGGACCGCCCTGGATACGGAATTGTTATTGAAACATCAAACCTTACGCCAGCAAGCTGTACCGAACACCTTCAAGGTAAGCTTATCAATTCTCGATCGACAACTAGTGCATTTAATGTGGTTATTTGAGAGAAAAACGCCGTCTCATTAGCGCTACAGATACCGTTACAATTATTAATTAGGATCAGGGTTAGAATAAGCGGTGCAGGTAGCAGTTCAAGTATTAGCAAGCTCCAGAACCGAGCCTAAAAACGGCTGCGAAGGAGGCTAGCTTTGAATGAACACCGATGTCAACACCGTTTATTTGTTTTGGTAAACCAACATGGCCGCTGCTTCATGTAACAATCACTTCATGTAACGATCACACAGATGAGAGGAATAATCAAAGAAGAAACAAGGAATTTTACGCCTAATGGTACAGAAAAATAACAAATAATATAGAAGGGAAGGACCATAAACCATTTGAAAAGAAACCTTGGCGAGGTGGGGGGGTGGGGGGAGTTTTTCGCTTGTTTTTCTATAAAATTTCCAGTGGGGAGGACTGTTCCATTTGTTGCTTGCCCCACCGGAACGACTGGTTTTCCCATTCAAAAGGAAAGCGCTTAATAGCTAGCCACAGAAAAACGACTCTAAATATTGGTTGGTCTATTGTGGTCGGGACGCAAAGTGGAGGCCTCTCTTGTGTCGTTCTATGGAACTGATCCGATTTTGTTATTTAACATTATTATTATTAATTTTTTAAATGTATTTGAAGGTTTGCAATGAATACTTGAATGAATTGGCAGATTAAATGAAAATGGATGGCTTGCAAAGGCAACATCGACTACACAACGGTGAGTAGTGGTCAGATTTTTTTGTATTATGATTGTTTATACTTTATTTTAATTACCGGTAAAGGCTTTATAACCAGAATTTAAGAGACTTAGTATTCAAAGTCAAAAGATCTCGCTGTATTCACCTATGCAGCGCTTGTTTAATTTGATTTTGTCAGACCTCTTTCATAAATGAAGGCCGATTTATTGTTCTTTTGTATTTACGTTAATTCCTCCAACTGGGCTTATTGCAGAGTAGAAATTCTCTTGGATTTTAGACTTGCTAGCTAGACTAGGCCGCCTCAAAGTAATCTTCTGCCGTTCTATTGCGTCGTTCTAGTGAACTGAGCCGATCGCGTTATTGTTTTGAGGCCAGGTTCTGTTGTGTCGATCTATTGTATTTTGACGGTTGCTTTATTGTTTCCGGGCCAGATTCCATTGTTGCATCCTTTGATGGTGCCTTTGAGGACTTGGTACAGGCCTCTTTCATAAGTGTAGCCAATGTAAACATCGTTTTGTCTTCATGCTAATCAGACAATCCAGGCTCGCCAATATGGCCGCTGTTTCTTTGTTTTGACACCAACATGGCCGCCGTGACGTCATATGCATACGATCTCATTTGAAAACTGGAGCCTTCTATTTCATCGATCTATTGAACAGAGCCGATTTTGCTTTTGTTTCCGGGCCTGGAGCGATTGTTGTGTCCTTTGTTATGCCACTCAGAACTAGGTATTTAGAAAGCAACCGATATAAATATTCTTTTGTCTTCATGCTAATAAGCCCTACTAGATTCGCTGATGTAGCCGCCCCTTCTTTGTTTTAATACACCAAGATGGCCGCCGTGACGTCATATGCATATTCTCTCCTTTGCTACAGCTGGCCTAAAACAAAAGGAACAAAATACAAGAAACAATACCCAGGGAAACTTCAACGACTCGAAAACAATGGTCACTCTATTGTGTTAGGTATTCGAAGTAAGAGCTTTCTATTGTGTCGATCTATTGAAAAGAGCCGATTTTGTTATTATTTTATGGCCACGCTTCATTGTTGTGTTCTTTATGATGCCACTCAGGACTTGGTGTACGCCTCTCATCATAGCGAATGATAAAAATATTCTTTTATATTCATGCTAATAAGCCCCACTAGCCTCGCTAGCATGTGCAAAATACAAAAGAATTTTTATTACGTAATGAGCCCAGTAGGTATAATTAACATATATACAAAAGAATGATAAATCGGCGGCCTTTTATGAAAGAGGTCTTATGAAAGCGAATGGACTCAAACGCTGGATAGTAAGTTGAATTTAGCAGCATTTAGTGGATTCTAGAGGTACGTACAATGTTCTCTGCCATTTGTGAAACCCTGTTTGTAAAATATTTACCGGTAACTGGAATAATTTAACAGGGAAGTAATGTGAAGACAAAAGGACGACTCTCATAAACAATAACAACACAAAAGATGTAACAATAACAAACCATTGTTGAACCAGCCATCCCGTCGTCAAGATATTTCATTATTCTGCCAACTTATTCAAGTATTTCCCATGTAAAATCAAATTTTAAACTTAATGGTCTACCATGGAAATGACGCGGACGACAGAGATCTTTGCCGAAACAAATTTGAAATAGTTTGCTTCTTTTACGGTCTTGCTATAAAGTATACGTTTGTCATATTTGTTTTAAAAATTAACATTTTACGACTATTTGTTTACTTTAGAACTCAAGATGACATTGTGGCTTCCTGACACTGCACCAGACTGATGAGGAAATGCAGAGAATTAAAGCGTTCGAAAGCGAGACGTCGAACCTCGATGCTTCTTCAAAAGGTAAAGAGTGAATGCTACCTTTTCAACCTCCTCCAAACGGTGTTTACATTGTTTTTTTTGGCGGTAAGCGAATTCAACCAATCAGATTGCAGGATTTGGGTCACGTGACCAAAACTGACCAATCACAGGGCTAAAATTTTCGGAAATCCAGAATTTTGCGCCACGGCCAGTAGATCAGTTGGTAGTTCGGGTCAAAAATCCTAGCCTTGCCATATTTGTTTTAAAAATTAACATTTTACGACTATTTGTTTACTTTAGAACTCAAGATGACATTGTGGCTTCCTGACACTGCACCAGACTGATGAGGAAATGCAGAGAAACAAAGCGTTCGAAAGCGAAACGTCGAACTTCGATGCTTCTTCAAAAGGTAAAGAGTGAATGCTACCTTTTCAACCTCCTCCAAACGGTGTTTACATTGTTTTTTTGGCGGTAAGCGAATTCAACCAATCAGATTGCCGGATTTGGGTCACGTGACCAAAACTGACCAATCACAGGGCTAGAATTTTCAGAAATCCAGAATTTTGCGCTACGGCCAGTAGATCAGGCGGTAGTTCGGGTCAAAAATCCTAGCCTTGTGATTGGTCAATTTTGGTCACGTGGCCCAAATCCTGCAATCTGATTGGTTGAATTTGCTTGCCGCCGTATTTTTTTTACATTTTTTCGAAAAATTATGCAAAAAAAAAAATTTTTCCTCCTATTTTCTTTCCACCATTTCCCCCACCCTTCCTCCTCATTCTCCTCCCCTCTCACCCGTGGCCCCTTTACTACCCCCCTCTCACTCGTGGCCCCCTTGACTACCCCCCTCTCACTCGTGGCCCCCTTGACTACCCCCCTCTCACTCGTGGCCCCCTTGACTACCCCCCTTGTCACTCTCCTCTCTGATGACCCCTCTCCTCTGTCATTTCTCCCTGTGGCGATCACCCTCCTTTTCTACTTACCTTTTTTTTCACTTACCTTTCTTTTTCGTCGCTTTATGTATCCCACTATCTACTTTACCTATCTGCGCACTATCCCACTTACCTTTTCCACCGGCCCCGAGTTGCCCCAGCCACGATTCGAACCTGCGACCTCTCGCACCAGAGTCTATCACCTTACCACTGTGCCAGCCAGACATCGGTGATTATCTCTGGAAAATTTATTCTACTAGTGGACTACGAAGGTTTTATACCTAGTGCGGTGCCTGGAAAACGCTATTTAAGTTTAATATGGCTACGTATACGATTATACGTAGTAATATTAAACTTAAATGGCGATTCTATAATAATTTTATTACAACAAATCACGATAGGTAAAAAAGCAAAATCAAGCTTCAAGGCTTGACTTGGAAGAGAGAGCCTGGGTTCTAGCTGGAAGAGAGAGCCTGGGTTCTAGCTGGAAGAGAGAGCCTGGGATCGACCTGGAAGAGAGAGCCTGGGATCGAGCTGCAAGAGAGAACCTGGGATTGAGCTGCAAGAGAGAGCCTGGGCTCGAGCTGCAAGAGAGAGCCTGGGCTCGAGCTTGGGCTCTGTTGTCGTGTTGTCCAGCATAACCTCTTAAAATGTAGGCGAATAAAAATATTCTTCTGGGATAATAATATCTCACTTTGTGTCATATTTGACTTCACCTGGCAGAGACAGTGGAGTTCAAGAAAATTGAAGCAAGGAGCTAAAGAACAGGATTGTAAACATATATACACCGAAAACAAACGTTTTTATTCCATGTCAAGTTTGAGTGGGTGCTTTTCTGCATTTATGACAAAAAATATAAAGGCAACAGTTGTAATTTTACTCCTTCATTCTACCCGCAAAAGTACATGAATTCAGTAGTTGTTTATATTTATGGTAAACTTTCTTTGACAAATTCTTCGTTGTCTCGAAGATTCCGTCGGAAGAATCACGTCAACTGTGGGACACCTTTAAAGAAAAACAGAACAAAAAGTGTAATCTAGAGTGTTATGACCAAGTCACTATAGGACTTCAGTGAATATCTCATGACACCAAAGACATTACATTAGTTCAACGCTACCAGCAATAATACAATACTTGAGGCTCTTGCACCGATACAGTCTCGATATTTCTGGCCCTTTCATTTAGCCCAGCGTGATTACAGTGAGATCATCCAGTTGTTGACAATTGAGAAACATTAATGACAATGCATGAAACAGGCAAAAGTGAAAATTTTCACCAACAGGGATTGGGGGGGGGGGGGGGGGGCATTTCTGATTTTGTAAAGTCTTAACGTGATATTTAAAAGAGAAAACTACGTGATAACACCATGTGCAGGCGTGAAGCTAGCGAATTTATGTTGCTTTGATTTCAATTTTATTTCTAGGTACGAGAGCTAAGACTGAAATAAAGGCTTCCTCGTTTTTTGCCAAGATCGTGTTATTGCCTGAGAACGGCACTAATGCACTTGGATTAGTTTTAACCCAAACTTCACCTCCCGTATTTAAACAAGTTGAATGGGGATAAACATTCTCTGCTGCAGATCTTCAAGGACGGATTTGACCACATTTGGGAAACGGTATGGGTATACAAACGTAAGCATCACCACCCAGCCCCCCTCGGGCATTTGCTACACACTTTAACTGAGGAAGGGCAAACGCTAGAAACCTCTTCCCGGCGGCCAAGTTTTCTTATCAACCAAGTTGAACCAAATCGACACATCATCGCTTCACTCCCAATCGACACATCATCGCGGTTTCAAACCTGGCTCTTTTAGACTGTAATTCTCATGCGATGTACAAACTGACACACCATGGTGGGCTTTGAAACATGTACAAGTGTGAGAAGGTAAATAAGCCCCTCCAAATTGATAGGCAGAAAAGCCCCCCTACAATGAGCACTATTGATCTTAGCCTCCAGGTCTTACATGTACATTTCATTTTCAATGAATATGTGTCAGTTTAAAGTGCATTTTTTTCTGAAGGATTACGTAATGACCAATTCCTAGTACATCCTGTAGTGTCAATTCCACGTTTAAAATTTAATAAGAAATTTCTGTCCAGTAATTAGCCCAGCCTCTTCTCTTTTCTACTGCAAATCCCAAATGCAAATGTAACAAACCCCTTAGAACTAGAGCACTCTCTAGGTTGCAAAGTCACTTCAAAAAATATAAGAATTTTTGAAATCATTGACCCTGTAAAACATCTGACAAAACGTGGGTCTCGTCCTTTTAAACACTTCAGTCTAAAGAGTCTAAGAGAATAGCGGGAAATCCAAGAATCCAAAAAATGCGTTATTAAAATTATCTGATCGTTCATGTGAT
>BLFK01000490.1:3335495-3349432 GCA_014634185.1 Astreopora myriophthalma
CCCCCCCCAAAAAAAAATTCCCCCTTACCACTTGGTAAGTACATAAGGCAAGTCTGTTGATCTTTAGTAACCTAAGAAGATTTGAGTAATCGACAAAGACTATCCTAGATAATGATTTTAAAGAATGGAAGAAGTCCCTCCCTATCTCTCTGTTAAGCCCCATCCCTTGATGAGGCCTTATATTAAATGAACCCTGGGGGTTGAGTTGAGGTGGCTAAATAGAACTTTTACCATAATTCCAGTGTTTACATATAAGCGTGTGTTTCAGAATAAGAAAAAAATAACTCTTGAAAATGTGCTACAGAACACAAAGGCAATTATTATTTTATACCTCTTTGTTGCCTCACCTTAAAAGTGTCGTTTTTCCAGTACACAACTTTTTCATATCAATCTGTCTAAAACAACAATGAAATGGTTAATAATTTGTAATGCAATCTTTTATAGCTGAAGGCTATAACCTCATACTATAAATCAGCACTGACTAATTACTGACTCTGGAGCGTTAACCTCTCCTATTTACATAAAAAAATAAATTACACTATCTTTCTGGTACTACCACACTTGCCATAACTGAACATTAAGTACAATATATACAGATCAATTCATATTTAAAAGTTATGCACTATTTTTATATATATTTACAAAGAATTACTGTTACGACATTAAGTTGTTGACCAATGAGCGATGCATCCCAAGGGAAGGTGTCATTTTTTTGCGAGCCACGCTCCCCTCCCACCCCAAAAATGTTAAGCCTAGGGGGTAGAGGTAGTGACCTCTTCCCCCTGGGATTAAAATTTTACACAGGTGAATAACAACGTACATACACATCCTACGATGTACAGGCGATTTTTATTAGTAAAAACTTACCGGTTATGTCTGTGGGGCTGTTTCTAGGCACCAAAGACCTCCAGGGCAAGCATATAAGTTTAAATCTGCTTTAAATACGGACGACTGTCGTGTCCTAATGAGAACGATTGAGCTTCCTTTTTAAGGATCTAAAAGACCCCTAATAACTGGCTACCCGTGAAATAAACATATATTCCTTACTCTGTCTGTATTAGAATCAACTGTAGATCGTTAAACGTCCCGTCTTTAGCCGTTTTAGCAGTATGAACCGCCGCCATCTTGGTTTGTTTACCTAGAACTCGTCCCAGGGTCTTTCCGTCGTGGTAACACAGGCAGCCCAAGCGCAATGTGCGAGAAATCCGCGTCATGAGAGGTTATAGCTGGAAACGATCTAGTCCGTATTTTTTTATATTAGTTTGGCTAGCCGTAGGAAACAACAGCTTATCTCACATCGTACTCTCTCATTGCCTTTTTTATCGTGCAAAAACGTTTCTATAAAGAAATGGCACAGGAAAAGACCCGCCTTCAAGGGTGAAAAGTCGGTAAAATAGCCAGTCAAATTTAATTGAAGGAATAAGCTTGAAGTGGTTTAATAGCTTTCTTGACTTCATTCCCTATTTGTTTCACGAGATCACCAAGTCCACACTGGGAGTGAATATTGACACAACAGTGCCAGGTTGAAGTTTTAAGAAACTGCTCAGCTGATTTCGTTCTGACAGCGTCAAACCTCTCTCTGGAATAGACCATGTTTTCCTCACTTTAAGTCAACAGAGTCCAGCTATCTACCAAAGGACATTTTAAATGCTATGTTTCAATTTCATTCGTTACCCATTAACTTGTAATTGCAACACTCAACCGGCTATACGGGACTCAAATTCTTGTTTTCTTTTAAAGGAACATGTATGAAACGCGTTTAATCTGGTATCAAATCACTAGGAAGCGGGTGAAAAAAAAAAGCGTGGGGCAGCCGAAGCTTCTTAAGCAACACGGAGATGTTTAAAAAAACCCAATAAAGCGCTTTTCCGAATTATTTGTATGTCCAGCACTACAGCAAAATGTTATGTGCTTGTTCAAGATACCACTACGGAACACTTCTGATAATCTCAGAACTGCGTATGCGCTTATCTTCTGAACCTTTTCATTGTTTCAGCCATAAATTCGCTAAGATGTATGAGCTGAATAACAAAACGTACCAGTTGTAAAGCTCCAATTCAACTTGGGCCAGCTTCTCATCTGGCCAAAAGTTTTGAGCATTAAATAAATCAAAGGATGTCACGAGGACACTCAACGAACTGCCCCGCTGCCAACTGTTACTGAGATCGCAAGGCACCAAGGGAAGGCTCAACTTTTGCGTAGAAATGAGAAGCGCCTGGGTAAAAAGACAGCCTCGTTCTCAGGTCCTCCCATTCATAAGTTTGATTGAACTCTTTTTACACTCAAATGAGACCCGGTAGATTTAACCGTATTTAAGCTAGTAATAGTTAACACTAAAACTGCCCCCGCTTTTAAGACATTTTATATAGCTGTTTTATGTTTTCTTTGATGATGATTTTTCGCAGAGTCCTATGTTTGCAAGAGCAAGACCTTTTCTACCGGCCGACACTTGAATGAGTTAAAACACAAACGCTCGTCAAACTTTCATAAAAACGGTATTTGTTTACTACCAGCTCCTATTTATTTTAGCAGGTTCAACGACTTTTTTTTTTTCTGTTAAGCAGTGCACAGCAATACGTTTCCGTGAACATAGAACTAAGTGGGTTCGAGGACTTTTGCCAATTAGGTTGATCCGTCAACGCCTCGTCACGCAATCCTTAGTTTGTCCGGGAGGATGGCGTGACAGGCACATAAGAAGGTCTGCGAAGGAGACCACATCGTACTCAGGAAAATGTTGGCCGAAAGTATTATTACATTTTACTACCCTGGCAAGTTTCCAAACAGTTTAGAAGGTTTCTTTTCGACCACCTTGCACGAAACTTTAAAATAAGGACCTTTTACGCTATTTTCCTTTCATGCTATTTGACGATATTTGCAATTACTACGGCAAAGACGTAATTACTCAACATATTCTGTCGAAACACAGAACTTAAACAAACACACTCCGTTTATTGTCATTATCATTTATTTGTTCATCAAAGCACAGCCATATTGAGTTCAGGTTAATTGCAATTTTTCCTTTTAGCACGGTCAAATGTCTCACAAAATTCTGGACTCAGTCCAAAATAATGTACTCCATCACTAAAAATACTCTTCTATGAGTGGACCAGCCAGATGTGAGTGACAGATGACCTCAATGCTGTGGTTATTCAGTTTCATAAGATATATTACTCTATATGGATCTTTCAATCTCTTTGATGGTTTGTCATCGCACCCCAAAAGACAAAGGATAGGGCTAGATGGTAAAAAATTTCAATAGTTCTCGTTAGACATTCACAACACAAGGGCATTTGTAACAGCGTGCACTGACTAGCAAGTTAAGCATTAACTAATTGTCCAAGGCGGCAAGCTGCTTAAGACGGCTAGCGTGTGCTCTCATGTTACAAATTGAAATCAATTGACGTGACCTCGTTTTCTTTGTTGTGTATAGAATATGATGTACAATAAATGGTAAACTCCGCCACTATGCACCATCGGACAAAGATGCACTTGCCGGTGGTGGTTTGCTAAGAACTGAAGGGCGACAGTCGCTCTTTGTGATTACCTCCACCAACTCTAAGGCTTCTTTCCAAGAGTGAATTAGGTGAGAGTGTTCCTATGGCCTGGGTGAGCTCCCCAACACAGTTATAACTGAGTCTATTTTTAGAGTACCCGTTCCTGCGAAATTTTGTTGTCAAGTCCCCGAAAAAACATGGCATTTGTTTTCGCGGGTAAAGTATACCTCAAAATAAACCATTTTTTACTGTGCTGGATCAAGACCGCAAATTGATGGAGGAACACTCTTACCTAATTCACTCTTGTTCTTCCGCGATTAGTAACCTCTCGCGTGCATCCGTAATATTCAATAGCGCAAACTATGCCGTTAAATATTTGCTTATGAATAAAAAAGTTTTACAATACCTCAACTTAAATATATTACAACACTATCGCTTTAAATAAAGTACATATTTCCGCTAGAGTAAGCTAGGGTGGCTCTTTAACTTAAAGGAGTCAACAACATATCGATCTATCTTGGTGAATACATTTTAAAGTGCATCTCAACCTCAATATTTTTCCGTCGAAGAGATAAATCTCTATCTATAGCAAACAAGGTTGGCCGTTTTCACCTCGAAAAGTAAGAAAAAGCAATCACTTGATTCAATTCCTGATTTGACGTCACAAACTGTTTTGCATTCCTCTCTTCAAAGAATTATGCATTGCACAGCAGTTTGTGAAGTCAAATCAGGAATAGACCCATTCCTCTTACTAGCTCGGTCGTGGATCAAATTACTGCTATTTTTGCTTACTTTTACACCGCACCAAAAGACAAAATTGCCAGGAGAAAATGGCAAAATATGTTTGCTGTAGGTGGATAGATTTATCTTAACAACAAAAAATATTTGGGTCTGGTTGCGCTCAACACAAAATGAAAGCAGCGAGCCAACCAAGCCAGCAGCTTTTACGCAAAACAAAAGCTTAGATGACATACTCCCATGACCACGTTTTTGGTTTGGATAGGTCACGCTGCTTGATAGCATGGCGTGACGTTCTTACGTCAAGGTTAGGGTTGCAATATTTACAATAATGAAGTGCTCCTTGTTGTGCCGTCACGCAACTTCAAAAATAAATCTTGGACAAAATAAAAGGAAACAGAGAGCCCCCCCGCCCCCCCTCCACCGAAATCAATGATGAAGTCGCACGAAGGCCAAAATCCGCCATTTTTCCATTCTTGATTTGGGGGAAGGGGGGTCTTAATTTTCCGTTTAATTATTCTTTTTTTTTTGTCCAAGATTGTGGAAGGGTTGCTTCTCAGCCCAAAAAGGTACAAACACATCTTTCACGGCCAACACTCAAAAATGACAAAAACATATAAACGTAAACAGAAATATTTCTGATTGCAACGGAACATCTAGACGGATCGAGCTTTTATGACCAACGATGATAATCCATTTAAGGTTAGCCACGGCCGTATTTTGGTTCTGGAGGGAACAGTTTGGGAGCGTTACGTGACGACCCCAAAATGAGTCCAAACAAGACCGGATAAGATTCACTTTATGGCGTGACAAATGTATACCTCGAATTTGCGCCCGTGCTCTAACACCGACTCAGGGATAGCTCCTTTTTTCCATCTAATACTCTTGATCAAACTTACTCCTGGACCTCCCCTTTGTGTGTCTAAAGGAAGATAAATTGAATGCGCCAGACATGGTTGACGATTCCTTGTCGGAATCGACGGAAGGCTTGTCTGGGATGGCACGCTTCATCTTGTGCCTTGTTCTGCCTGAACGCGACGGAAGACCGAAACAACCGCGTCTGAGTATCAACCGGGAATTGCCTGCTGCTGATCTGGATTGATTGGACAGTGAAGTAAGATGGGCGGCATAGCCATCTTTTAGAAACTGAAAAAAGAGAAAAACACAGTCGAAGCTCTCGCATGCTATCACCTGCTAAAAAATGGTCTAAAAATGGTCCTGACTTCATCCGGTCTCTTATGGGAACGGAATAGTCGCCCAAGGGGAAACAAATTTCAGTGACACTCAATTGTGGACCTATCAACCGATTCAACGCTATTTCAACGATGCCACTGAGAACCTGTCTTCCGATGTATTTCAATTTCTGTACTGGAATTGAGTACTAACCTGTGCCTGGCTGGTATATTTTCTGGGGTGATGTTTCCCTACAGTATATATTTGCTGTGGCTTTACACCAATTGAGGCGTACACTGATATGTCCTTGACTGATCCATATGCCGCGTGAATCTGCACTTCACACTGAACAAAAACAAGATAAGACGAAATGAACTGACTTTTCTCAGTCCAGTGAATTTGACTCAGCTACCGGTGAAAGGATTTCTTGGATCACGTTTCACACGTTGGTTACTTACATCACTGACAAGATGGCGAAGAAACTCGGTTTTTTGTCTTTGAATGTCCTTAGAAATCCCGCTGCCAAAAGACACCAGTCCGTAAGGAAAGTTGTGCTCTGCCAACCAAGACATGACTTTCATCTTCTGGAAATCTAGGCGACACGTCACGTATATAATTAAGAACCCTAATTCTTGCCAGTGCCTGGAAAAGCAAGAGAAAGAGACAACAGGTTGTTAGGTTTTACAATTCATTTACTGGCCTCCTTAACTAATCGGGAAATAACTTAATGGAGACTTTTAACCAACCAGTAAGGCATAGAGTTGATGCCTTTTATAGATTTTATTACTGTTAGCAACTACATGTTTGTTCATCTCCGATGTTATTCCTTCATTGCTGCGCTCATTCGTTCGTTAGTTCACGCATTCTTTCAGTCTTTCCTTCGTTCATTCCTTCCTTTCTACCTCTTTCTTTATTTCTTTCTTCCTCTCTTCCTTTTGACTGTTTAGATACTTGTTTCACGTATTTTAGAGAAAGAAGCAAGTTACAATAAACAGTTTGAAAATCATGTTAAGTCAAACTTTCACCCAGCGATGGACGGAAGTAAAACACAACTACACTTGCAGATATTGTTACGTCAACCTGATGATTTTGTTTACTACATTAAGCCAGATAAACTTTATCTGCACTTCCAGCTTCTTTTGCTGGCTTTCGCCCATGACAGTTACCTTACGACATCTACCGCACCAGCGCGGACTTTTGGGTCTTTGCCACGAATGGACACACTTGCAGTGAATGAGCCGTCAATACTGAACACAACAGCCTCGGTTTTCGGAGGTAGAACGGCTAAGTTACTGTCTACCCAAGTGTGATCACCCCTAAACACAGACAAGAACACTCCAATAAATGTTACTTTAGTGCCGCGGTAAAGGTAAATGATACAAAAGAGTCCTCTGTCAACAAAAAATGCTACTTAAAGCGACTTATAGTTCATGATGACGCTAACGGTGACTGTGTCAACTAGAATTTGTTAGAGGATGATTTGTCAGCAACCCATGTGCAAACTTGCACACTATTCGTAAAATCGTCGAGTTGTAAAAAAAAAAAGTAAAGATAACATGGCCACGTGTCCGACAAAACGGATCGGAAATCTAATCAGAAAAGTCAGTGCGAGAGTTTTAGACCAACTACAAATCGACACATTATCAGTATTTTGCTTTTTTGTTAGTTACGCTTTGACTACGTATAGCATATCACGACGACTACATATAGCAGACTCGATGTTGCTTCACGCACCTTACAACCAGTTTGAGGGGGTAGATCCCCACCGGAAGTTTCTTGTCTTCGGGGATGGTGTATGACAGCTTTCCTCCACCTCCGGTTATTGCGGTATCTAATAAAACGTACTCACCGGAGGGTGGTTGGGTCATGACGTAGATGTCCACCTGGAAAACGATATCAATTCTAAATGAACCTTTAAGGAGTACTGGAATCAATCATTGTTTGAAATGTCCTGCTAACCGTTCGGTGGCCTTCAGCGCAGCGTTTTGTTTGGGAGGCGAACGTGGCGCTAATAGTTGGTCTATATTGGATGTCAGTACGTTTGGAGTTGGAACCTATTCTCAAGAGACACCCCCTTAGCCCCATTCAGTTCTCTCCCCAGAAGTCTTCTTTCTCCTGAAACCAAGATGGCGGCGAGAAATCGCGGGCTCGCCCCAAAATACGCCTGCACCGCGGGCAAGGCCTCCCGGAGCTCTTATCTTTAGTGGTCAGGGTCCTAACTGTGGCCAGTTACGGACCTCATCTTAGTCACTTTACGACTGGACTTTCAACGTGACTGGTTTTGCAATTCTCATCTGCGTCAGTCGTACTTCACTCTGTCTTCAACTTCTTTCATTTCTTTGTACACGGCAGTACTACTTTAATGAGGAATCGATGTGCATGACATATAAGCTTGTTTTAAAGGTGAAAACGACGGGCAAAATAAAATATAACAGGGTGTGAATTTGACGCTCGTTAAAATGCATCAGTTTTGTGCAGGCCGGCGTTGAGGCAACGATATACTAAAGACCAAAACATTATGGCCGTCGTCCTCCCAGCAGATCTCAGTGGGTGTCATTATATCTTCTCCTGACCACGATAATATAAGTGTACTTATGACTAAGCCAGTCGTTTAGCTTAAGCTAATGAAGAGTTTCTCACCCTCTCTCCACTGAGTGACACCATGTCAAAAGGCCCATACATGAACCGAGCTGACAGTGCCTGCTCCTGACCTTCCAGTGTAACGCAATCGTTGGCTCGATGGTTAGCATTCAGGTTCTGATGAGAAATAAAAACACAAGTTACAGCGAGCACTTGAGACGAGTTATAGTTCCAGTGTTAATGCAGAGCACTTCTCTTTCAGTGACTGGAAAACAAAGCCCTCTTAAGGCTTCTTCGCAGTTTATTGTCATTGTTAAAGGTAGCATCATGATCATCTGGGTTTGTGAATGAGATCCTACAATTGCTCAGTTCTTGGACAGTCCAATCCTGGTCAAAACTGTTGGGACAATTCCCGCTTTTCCCCCTCCCCCCATTGCAATGTTGATTTTTCACGATCACCAAAATCAAGATCCGTTCATCGATCGCTGGCATGTTTCAACATTGCCAGGGGGGAAGGGGGGCGCGAAAAAGGCAGCGAAAGAAGAACACACGTTGCTCATAAAGCGATGGAAGCATGTACAGTAAATTCTCTACTTTTCGCCCAAAATTTGACAAGTGTCCCGAAGTCTTTTGACCCGGATTGTCTGAAACTGAGTTTCATCGAACAAAACTGGAAACCGTATTATATATGTCCTCAACATAGTGAACAATTTGTAACATTGCGTCAAAAACTGTTTTATCGTAGTACAGTCTGTTCTATGGCAGCTTAAAACCAGCGAAGAAGATTTTCAGGGGACTCGTTCCCAGACTCCGCGCAGTTAGAGGCCGCTTTTCGAGCTGCACAATCTTTTGACTTTGCTAAGCAGAGTTCGACTCCTCACAAGTTCAAAGACAGCAAATCGCCTAGACAATAGAATAGTACAAAGGAAAGAGCCACATTCATGTATCTGTAGATTTTGCTTCGCCAAATTTGCTGCGCGTCATCTTGCTGATAATAATCGGTGTCATATAAACCCGCATTGCCTGTTGCGTGACCCAAGCCGTTGTTGACAACGGCAACAATTCTCACTCACATTTCTCACTCCTAAAAACACATTTTCTGGTTGTGCTTTTGATGGAGCTACCAGAATATATGGCGTGTTGTGTTATACACACTTTCGTTGATCTTTAGTTGGCGTTCGTTTCTGAACAAGAAAACGCTTAATGCATTTTTCAACATTTCTCGGCCATTGTAAAATAATTTAAGCTAACATCTAATTTGATCTTTTGCTGTTTTTAGGGTGAGAAATGTTGAAAAACACACACCCGGTGATCGTTTAAAGCCAAAAAGCGCTTGTATGAATAGAAAAGAAAGAGTTATTATGTTTTTTGTTTGGCTTTTTTTCAAAAGTAATTTCTATACCTAAATATCTTCCTTTAAATAGCCGAGAAATGTGGCCGAGAACTGTTGATTGCTCACTGTAACGCAACCCACCGTTTTGACAATCCTTCCTCACACTACCTCTAAACCGGTGCAACATATTGTTTTACTATCTGAGACAATTCTCTAATGAGATTCAATGAACCTAACCGGGTTTGAGACCAATTATCAAGAAATTCTTTTCTCAGACAATCCTGGTCAAAACTGTTGGGACAATTCCCGCTTTTCCCCCTCCCCCCATTGCAATGTTGATTTTTCACGATCACCAAAATCAAGATCCGTTCATCGATCGCTGGCATGTTTCAACATTGCCTGGGGGGGAGGGGGGCGCGAAAAAGGCAGCGAAAGAAGAACACACGTTGCTCATAAAGCGATGGAAGCATGTACAGTAAATTCTCTACTTTTCGCCCAAAATTTGACAAGTGTCCCGAAGTCTTTTGACCCGGATTGTCTGAAACTGAGTTTCATCGAACAAAACTGGAAACCGTATTATATATGTCCTCAACATAGTGAACAATTTGTAACATTGCGTCAAAAACTGTTTTATCGTAGTACAGTCTGTTTTATGGCAGCTTAAAACCAGCGAAGAAGATTTTCAGGGGACTCGTTCCCAGACTCCGCGCAGTTAGAGGCCGCTTTTCGAGCTGCACAATCTTTTGACTTTGCTAAGCAGAGTTTGACTCCTCACAAGTTCAAAGACAGCAAATCGCCTAGACAATAGAATAGTACAAAGGAAAGAGCCACATTCATGTATCTGTAGATTTTGCTTCGCCAAATTTGCTGCGCGTCATCTTGCTGATAATAATCGGTGTCATATAAACCCGCATTGCCTGTTGCGTGACCCAAGCCGTTGTTGACAACGGCAACAATTCTCACTCACATTTCTCACTCCTAAAAACACATTTTCTGGTTGTGCTTTTGATGTAGCTACCAGAATATATGGCGTGTTGTGTTATACACACTTTCGTTGATCTTTAGTTGGCGTTCGTTTCTGAACAAGAAAACGCTTAATGCATTTTTCAACATTTCTCGGCCATTGTAAAATAATTTAAGCTAACATCTAATTTGATCTTTTGCTGTTTTTAGGGTGAGAAATGTTGAAAAACACACACCCGGTGATCGTTTAAAGCCAAAAAGCGCTTGTATGAATAGAAAAGAAAGAGTTATTATGTTTTTTGTTTGGCTTTTTTTCAAAAGTAATTTCTATACCTAAATATCTTCCTTTAAATAGCCGAGAAATGTGGCCGAGAACTGTTGATTGCTCACTGTAACGCAACCCACCGTTTTGACAATCCTTCCTCACACTACCTCTAAACCGGTGCAACATATTGTTTTACTATCTGAGACAATTCTCTAATGAGATTCAATGAACCTAACCGGGTTTGAGACCAATTATCAAGAAATTCTTTTCTCAGACAATCCTGGTCAAAACTGTTGGGACAATTCCCGCTTTTCCCCCTCCCCCCATTGCAATGTTGATTTTTCACGATCACCAAAATCAAGATCCGTTCATCGATCGCTGGCATGTTTCAACATTGCCAGGGGGGAAGGGGGGCGCGAAAAAGGCAGCGAAAGAAGAACACACGTTGCTCATAAAGCGATGGAAGCATGTACAGTAAATTCTCTACTTTTCGCCCAAAATTTGACAAGTGTCCCGAAGTCTTTTGACCCGGATTGGTCCTTGCATGTGCTTCTCTTTATTATGCTGTACGAGGTGGTTCTAGTTTTTGAGTCGGTGGATGAAATCTTTGAGTCAGACTGACCACTCTAATAAAAGCAACTAAGCAGTACTTTCCGATTGCGCAATGTGTACTGCATATAACACGTAATTTTGGTCAAAATATCAAGTACTCCAAAAGTTTAAGTCCGTGAATGATATACTTAGGAGCGGCCATTCATATAAAAGCTACTGTGTAATACTTCCCTGTAGTGCTGAGTGTTCATCATGCTGTACAACGTGGTCCTTAAGTCTTTAAGTCTTAATTCACTGAAAGAAACCTACTGAGCAGCACTTTCCCAAACGTGCTATCTTTTTGTTTTGTTTTGTTAAATTGGCGATTGTCCAGCAATTTACGAAAATACTTTCTTTCCAGTGAAAGGTTCAAGAAAAAGAGGTTACCTTTATTTTTATCGCAGTTCTTCGCTTCAGCCACTTTTCTCTGGGCTCTAAGGGAGAAAACGTCTGACATCTTCTATTGGAAGAAGAAACAGTTGCAATGTCCCACTCACCATGAAGAATCTGCGCATTCAAACAGAGCAAAGGTGCAATACCCGAATGAATGAAACTATGAAAATTAGTGGTTGCTTGGTTTAAGCCATTTCTATCATCTGTTTTTCACTACAGACGAGGTCAGAGTCGACTTCGTAATCAGAAGAGTGCGATGTGGTGAAAATCGGAGTCCTAAATAATTCAATCGTGCTGTTTGTTTGTTTGGTTCTTTCTTTCTTTCTTTCTTTTTTTCTTACTTTGGTAATTTTCAAGTAATTCGCGAAAGAAGAGTTTTTCGATTCCGTTGAGCAAATGTATCCGATTGTAACTCCGTGTTTTTTTTTTTTGGTTTTCACAAGATCCCAAGCGCCCTTACGACTTCGAATCCGTAGCAGGCGAAAACCTGCTATGAGAGGAGTCCATGATCAAAATTAAATAGATCACGTCCAGCCGCAGTGCCACATCTAACATAAGGTTGATCCACCAAAATAACCGAGTGATACCTGTCTGACAACAAATGCAGCCACGTCACTGGACTCCCAGTAGCTGACATGGAATAACGGAGAGAGGACAGCTGTTGGGAACTGCTGGAGACCCTCAGGACAGTACAATGCAAAGTCCACTCGCTTGGTACCCCACCAGTTTCCTGTCGCTGAAAAGGGAAAAGTCTTGTCAGCGATGTACATGGAAAATTTGGAAATCGTATTACAATTCGCCATTACATTCTGTCTGTTTGGTTTTGATCGATCACGTGAAGAGATAATCCTCCTCCAACGGAGGAAGACTGGGAAAGAGTTCCCGTTTGACGAAAATGCCCCGATGGATAGCACCCATTGGCAAAAACATTTCAGCTAAAAAAAGATTATTTTCTGCTCCTTTTCGTCTTTTCTATACTATCTTTTGAAACTTTTCATAAAACTTGAAACTACATACGCTTTAAATCATTCGGAAGGGGAGATGATTTAGCTGTGACAGACAAAAACAAGAGTGTTTCTGTCTCGAACCTATCCACTAATAGTTGCCCATTGGAAATTTAGTGTTCTTAAAACAAGCAAACAATCCTTCGAAGCTCCACCTATCGGTTTAATATTTATTTCAAGAACATCACTTTCTGCAACGCAATTATCAGTCGATAGTTCTACGACTGAAACAACCTATCATCAAAATAGATCATAAAACACATTAAATAAAATGCGTTGAAAAGAAACAATATTGGCTCCACCCCGGACATCAACGTAAAAACACTCTAAGATATCACCTTCTTATTGAGCTAGAACCGTCTGTAAAGAGGTCTGTTCATAGCTTGGCCTTTTAGTCTAGCAGAATTAGTACAAACAGTAGTTTTTTTCGTACGTGATAGTAGCCGTAGTTACACCGCCCGAAGTAAACATGACTTCCCATGTAGAAGTATCTTTTCATAACAAAGCTTTCACTTTACGGCTGAAATTCGCATAAACGGAATTTTTTTAGCGGAAGAGTGATGTGTGCGTAAGGCATGCCGTATGCAAATTAGGCCAACAACGCAACACACGTGCAGAGTCCAAAACTCGGCTTCTCGTTGGTTAGTTTACCTACGACCCATCAGTCCACAGTGGGTTTTAACGGACATTTTATACGACTTTAACTTATTTCCTGCTAAACTTTCCAGTTACACGGCGAAACGCTCCTTTCGCTAGGGCAGCCTCACTTCGAGGCGACCGTAACCAGAACGTGTCAAAGCAATAAGTTTAATCATCAAAAACAATGGCTTTTTGTACTGTCCTCGGCAAAACAAACGCACTGAAGTGGACGACGAAGAATGTTTATCTTTCTCTTATCATAAAGTTGATTCTGAACAAGACAATAGCCAAAAGTAATTACACTATTTAAAGTTAAGTTATATCTTGAAATGAAGTTTTTGTCTGTATTGTCTTCGCGTTAAGCTCCCAAATGAGTGCACAAAACAACCCATTCAACCTGAGGAGAAGAGCAGGGGACACTTCGTGACGCTTATCAAAACCTGCGTGCATTTAATACGGTGCAATTCTGGACATATCTGAAAACAAGACAGGAACTTTCCAGACAAAACCAAATTCTCACCTGCATCAAAATCCATTCCTCCCCGCGGACTGTCCGAGCTACCAGTTGACACCAGGCTTGCTGTGCTCGGATCACTGTCTCGTTGCACTAAGCCCGAGCGACACTGGGGCCGACCACTGGCTGCTTGGCTAATAAACAACTCGGGGTATACACCGATGACGTTGTTAAGCACATGAGACTGGCCGTCTCCTAGAGGGAAGCGTTGGTACCGCGGGACACTCACGGCTGGGATGCGTGAAAACTG
>BLFK01000490.1:3349482-3359611 GCA_014634185.1 Astreopora myriophthalma
CCCCCCCCAAAAAAAAAACCTCCTTTTTTTCGTGTTACTATAATTTATCAACTATGTTCGACTGTGTAAGTAACATGCCCTTTAGCACTAGCTTTGTAACTGTAAAGGTATGTAAGTACTACCCTTGCATCAATACTGTCAGGTTTAAATAAAAATATATATTACAAAACAGTCCCAGTCAGTAATCAGGTCTGGCTGACTTACAATCAACATTGAAACAAAGCTGATTGAGACTTGGGCGACCATTTATTCGAGTCTAGACGCTTTACACGCCAGCTTCCGTCTTCTTTTTCGGGCCGCCAGGATTCACCCAATATTTTTTTCGCAATTCGAGATTGAAATTTGCCAACCCTTAGGAGGGCATTAACCAAGATCATAATAAGTTGACAGAAAGAAACATGGTAGTAAAATTGAGGGAGATTTCGTACATAGGGTGAGTCCCAAACAGGGCCATGGCATTAACCCCTCTCCTGCGGGTAGAACCTCTAAAAACATGGATGAAGTAGGTCAGACGCAAGTGTGCTAGCCTGCCAGCAAGCTCTAGGAGGACAAAGGTGGTTGAAGGGGGAAGGGGGGAGGGGATGGTTACGGTGCCAAGGGAAGAACCTTACAATCTACCTTATAAGAACCTGCAAGCAAGCTTAAGTGGGTTTTCACTACCAGTATTACACATACCTCCTCTATCCTCGCCATTCGTGAACCTGCGATACGCTAAAACCAGTCCAATCGGTGAACCCAACGCAAAGAACTTGGACACTTCAAAATCAAACAGGAGCTGTTCTACAGAGTCAACTGAAAGTGACATGGTCTCGAAACTAAACGTTTGCAGCCTGCCGGCTTTGCTGAGCGGGTGCGCTGAATTCAAAACGTTTGCTTCCATATCTTCGCCAGGTGGGGAGCGTATTATTTCATCCGTCTCTGGATCGACGTTTTGTCGGATATTTCCACTGCTCGCGCTAAGTCGTAGATTCTGCGAGTTCTCCAGGTTGCTCCTGATGGGCGGAGTGTGACTGCTGATTCGGCGTGTGACTGGCAGTCTCCTACCTACGCTGCCGTTTGTTTCCGGGCTGTTTAACGCTGTTGGTGAGTGTGGTGACAGCGTTGCTATATTCGAGCTGAGGGCCGGTACTGGGTTTTGCAAGTTGTTCTCGCTATTGATAAGAGCGTCGTAGGCGAGAAGAGCGCCCATGCAGTCACCAATGAGGCAAACCTAAAAACAATAAAACGCAAGGAATGCTTGACTAAAGGTCTCCCTAGTTTGCACGATAGTTTCAGATCACATTCAGCCTCACTAGGGGTCATTTACTGGGAACATGTTGCAAGGACTGTTCTCAAAAAAAGCGATGATTATCTCGGTGTCACCAAAACTATGAAACTATCGTAATGGTTTAAAATCCAGTATCTTTCTTTCTCGTAATTTGCTGGTATTTATAAAGTTTGTTCTGCTCCATATATTTTATATTTTTTTGGCTTGAATAATTTTAATTATTATACTTATTACGGCTAGAGTGATGTAATTACACGTAAGATCTAACTTTTTTTTTTTTTAAGATGTTGTAATTTCCTTTTCCCCTACCCCTGCCTCGAATGGTTAACTACTTGCAGGAGGAAGTATTTTTGCAGTAATTTTCTTAGTAACATATTAAAGTTTGATTTGTTGATTTATTTGTACTGACCTCGCCCCTAAATCCTTGACCTTCGTCAGACCTTAAGAAATCACGGTAAACCATGTTAGCAGCAACTACCATGGAATTCACAGCTTCGTTGTATAACGGCGAAGAAGAAACCATGAGAGAGATGGCGCTCAGAGGAAAACTGCTAGACACTGGAGTGAAGCCGCTGTTGACACTCTCGCGGTCTGTGAAGGATCACAGTAAAAAAATGATAATCGTACTTCAGGGCGGTTTTTAGAGTCTTAAAACCCAAACTACACTGATTACAGAGCCAATCACGTTGTGAGGGAAATACAGGCTTCAGCCAAGCACAAATTGAGATAAGTGCCTACTTGGTTTTACCAGCAAATCACAACGCAAAGAAGGTAAAAGCAGCCAGTTCCAAGCGCATGAAAGAGAGAGTGACTAAGTCGCAATAGGTTTAGTTTTGCATCTGACTGGTTGAAAACTTCCCTCCCTCTCTAGTGCACTGGGAATAGATGATACTCGGTAAGTAAGTTTGACGTGAGTACTGGTAGATTTTTTTTTTCCGTTCATTTGTTTGTCTTTCAAGTGTGAAGCAAGCATTGCTTCATGAAAGTTCACGGCAACTGACAACCAAATGATCAGAAGCAGGGCAAATGGCACATTAGGGAGCTTAAGCAAAGACGTTTTTGAGTGACGTACGTCAACCGGAAGCGGACCTTTCGTATTCTTGGGTAGTGGCTTTCGCCTAAATTTCCAAGCAACTCGTCTGTATAAGAGTAAAGACGCTGGGCAGTCCACTAACTTTTAAACTTCCGGATCTTCAAATCTTACCCGAATCACTCTCCGAATAAGGACAAAGTTGAGACAGCAGAGTCAGTGCTTTGGAGCAAATTGCAGGGCATTCAACAAGTCTTAACGCTATTTTGCCAGCAGCCCCCCTGTAATGCAAATTAACAACCGCTTCAAAAGCTTCTTGCAGAAGTTTGAAGTCTACGTCACGTGAGGTGGGGTCCAGGCTGGCGTCGACTTGAGTACCTCCGTGGATCACCAAAATGAGGCTGGTGATGCGCGAGATTGGTAACGAGCACGTTGAGCTGTCGCTTATTTTCTTGCAAAGCCTTTCTTTTCTCATCAGCCGAGGCGACTGAAAACAAACGAGATAGACTCGGATAAGCGGGCGTTACATGAGTTGAAGGTGAGCTGAAACCATTAGCCCAAGCTGCCCAAAGGATGGATCACTTCATCCATTTCAAAATAGGCCATTTCTGAGTTTACTACAGCCTCTTTTTCAAAGCGAGTCTCTGAGTCCAAACTCATTCCTATGACAATGTCGTTTTATTCATATGCCATCCAAAGTAAAACTAATTACCTTCACAAAACTTTCCCCCTTGGACTCGCTTTGAAAATGAGGCTCACGTGAACTGGGAAATGGCCTGTTCACTTATTTCACCGCGAAAACGGGCTTGACGCAAACATCAGCGCAAGGATCAAAATATTTCCTTTTCCTAATGTACTTCCGTTTGTGTTTGCTTAGGCTTGTGTTGTGTGAAAACAGAACAGAGCATGAGCACAACGCAAGCCCTGATGTTCCTCTAACGAAAAACAACCGTCCCAGAATCCGCTCGCAGCGCCGGTTATACGAGAGAGCATGGAACTACTGAATTCTTTATCGCTGTATCCTGCGGTTGCGCTTGTGCTACAGTTCGTTTTCACTTGAATTCAATGCCCTTTGCTTCCACTTGTTCTTGCGTCGTAGTGAAAACCAGGCTTTATTTCCATTCTCGTTCCCAGAGCCCATCGTTTCTCTTAGCCGGCGGGGCCTTCGCACGAGAAAACGAAGTGCTCTGGAGACACAGGATTTGCAGTCCCAGATCTCAGGACTTCTGAAGTTCATATGTGAGTCGTGAAGTTTATACTAAACATGGCGGCGCTCAGAAGCATTACATTCCAAGAGTCTCTGTGCGAAGCTTTCAGTGGCCTCAACTTAATTTTTTTTTCCGAAAATTATCGTTGAACTGCATTTGTTTTCCAATTAAAAACTCCAGCGCTCCGGCTCCTTGTTGCTTTTTTCTCCAGATATTTCGACAAGGTGGTTTCCAGGTAAAACCGTTTTATCGAAACACGTGCACTCATTTCGGAAATTAGACACTGTTTTTTTGGCGACTCTTTTCCAGGAGCCTCCATTTTTCAAAGTGGTTTTGAGGTCTCCGATGGATTCTTATTTTCGCGCCAGCGCTATTGTTCGCAAGCTAACCAATGAAAAAAATTGAATTTCCTATGTCTCCAGAGAACTTCGTTTTCTCGTGCAAAGGCCCCGCCGGCTGAGAGAAATGATGGACTCTGGTAACGAGAATGAGTCATTTCAAGACGACTTTAAGTTGAGCACTGAGATTTCAACTGTCCTTAAAACAGTTGTGGCACGTGTGGGGCGTGAGAATCGGTTGTTGTTCTGGACGTGCAAGTCCTATTTACCCTCGTCGTGCAAGCGTGCGTTTCTCAGCAAAACAAAATAAAATTCTGTCTCCCGTCTTCACTGCCTAAAAATTTGATTTTGAATCCCAACACATTGCAAAAACCTTAATAAGAGGTATCCTTCCACTTTTTCTCCTTGGTTAGAAAAGTCTAAATTTTTCTCCAGTCTCCAATCTCAGACAACTGCGCGCAATTGTACATGCCCGAGAAAGTGACATCTCTTTCAGTTGGTATGCTGTTTAAATGAAAAACCTGTTTGCACAATAATTCAACGGTCATCCCACCGACTCTCCCTGAATAATACCTTATCTAAGCTCTGTTCATCCGTTATTGAAGACGCTATGGAATCCAAAGACTCTCTACTACCCCGTGAGGAATCTGTGTCCAGCTCCAGGCTCTTAAAACTGTTACCAAGTTCTACGTTATGAATGGACAGCAGATTCGAATTGAAGTCTCCTCCTTCAAGCTCCTCTACAACAAAACATGTAGTATACAAGAGTTGGTGTTAACATCATGCTGTTCAAATAGTTACATTTACAGTGTGCTGTTCAAAATAGTATTTATATGTGATGTAAGCCGGCTTTGGGGTTTTGGATGAAATCCTAGACCGAATTATTTGAAGTTGGGTTATCGCTAGCCCTGGGTTGAGTCCCATTAGAGCGGGTTTTCAATTGAGTCTCGTAAAACCAATACTATTAAGCAATTACTCCGACCAATCACAGCAGGTACAAAGGCGCGATGAGCCAATCAAAATTCGTAGCAATTCCATGCAACTTTCTCAAAGCACGGGAAAAATCAGTCGCCTGTGCAAGTTGCTCGAGGCGTAGCCGAGACCAACTCTAGCTTCTTGAGTGCTCTCCAACTTCCCAAGTGCTTCATATCTCTACGCACGCCCAGCTGACGCGTGAACCAATTGTTTTATAACATTTTCAACGCGATAGTTTCGCGGAGAATTTTTTTTCCTCGGGGCATTTGTTTGCTGACGTCATCTGTGTGCACAATAGGAATATGACGCACGCTCGCGCAATAGACCATTTCCGAATTGCTGTTTGCCTCGGTTCCAAAACGAGTCCTGGTGCACAACCATTCAAACGCAAATGAGTTTTGTATTTTCATGCAAATCAAACTCATCATCATTTGAATGGTTTAGCACCAAGACTCGCTTTGAAACAGAGGCAAACAGCAATTCGGACATGGCCTATTGAATTTGATCACTCGAGTTTACTAGCTGTGTTATGATGAGTTTTCATTTATATGCAAAGTAAAACTAATTATCATCACACAACTTTTGCACTTAGACTCGCTTCGAAAAAGAGGCTGACATGAACTCGGAAATGGCCTATGGATCGTTTTCACATGACGTCACCGCCGCCATATTGGTGCACCTAAACAAAGAAACGGCGGCCATATTGGTGTCCCAAACAATCTTTGGGGAATTGAACTCCATTTTTATGCAAATAGTTATTTTTGTTTCTGGAAATCAATATGGCCGCTGGTCACTTGAGTGAAAACGATCTATACAATATAGGATTTTACACTACCTTGTGCGTCGAAAAACTCATCATCTTCAGAATCTGAGTCAGCTGTTTCTATCGTACTCATCCTATACCCCTTTAGGTAATCAGCTTGTGACAATCTCTTTTCGACTGGGCTATCTGGTGCCGATCCCACATCTCTTTGGCCAACGCCGTTACATTGTATGCTCCTCATCATCAGCTTATCGTTCAAAATTTGACTCGGGTCGTCCTCATCATATCCAAACTTTTCCACTGTTATAGCAACGGGCGAGGTACACGCAGTTCCCTCGTTTTCTTCCGGTGAACCGTTAGAAATAAATCCGAATTTTGTGGTGGCATTATTTTCGTGCACATAGACAATACTTCCTCTCCCTTCCTTTGCAAAACCCAGTTCTTGGTCGGATTCGCGATCCTGCGAAGCCCTCCTTGTGATAGCAAGATCCGACGATGTCCCCATTTTCCTGGCCAATATCCTTTGTGTTTCTTCCTCCAGTTTTCTTATATCGTCAATAGTTAAGCCGTACCATTCGTCTTGCCACACCCATGCTTGTCTGTGACCCATCAACATGGGACGACGCAAACCCAAGTGAATGAAATGTTCGATTTTATTCTGGAAACAAGCACATGAAATGGTTTTTAAGCTCAAAGGTAAAGTAAGCGTTAAGGGAGATTTTTTGGCTAATTTTCTCTGGGACTAAGTGACAACGAAGTTACGGGATCTCGACTGATTATTCATATCACTGATGAAGTTCGAGAGATTCGAACGAAATACTCGAACCTTGGAGATTTTTGCTCTGAGTTTTGGAATTCTTTTAACGTTAGAGTACGAGTTTTCCGTACTGAGCACGCGCATTAGGTTTGCAGGTCGAATTTTCTCGAAGTGCACATGCTCGGAACGAAAACTCGTACTCCATTCTAAAGGTCTCTAATGTCTTCTCCAGCGCAGGAACAAGATATTTTCAGTAATACGAAGCGTACTAATGCAAAAGCAAAGCTACTGCAAAATGGGTGCAGAACGTTTTGCCCTCAGTGTAGTTTGCCCCTGTGCAGTTCGCCCCAGGCACAATTTCTCACCAACAGTGGCCTTGAATTGCAAGTCATATATAAACGCAGGGGGCGAAATTAAACAGAGTAACTGGAAAAGGAGCAAAAACGTTCATAATTAGGTTTCCATGCATGCACGACGTATTTTAGCTTTTATCAATCCCGCTCAAATAGCATGACAGTGCCCTTTCAAACAATTACCTGCATTCCCCAGTATCTGAACTCTACTTTTATCAGTTTGTATGCACACATGACATCAGAGGGTGGGTTGTCAACTCTGTAACGCATAAGCCAGTCCTCCTTCATCGGGCCCCGCCCTGTTTTCTTGGACTGGTACAATAAAGGGTCTTCTTCCTCGCAATAGTCTGATGACGAGACTGCATCCTTCACTGGATCAATTACATCTGCAAAATATTGTCAAACCTTGGCAATGAGTTAAATTGAGCCGTGAGAATGTTAATGTGTATAATTGTGGGTGATCAGCTAAGTTTGATCATTCATACGGAAGCTACAGATCATTTCTTTCCAGTGGTTATGTTCCTAATGCTGTACAATGTGGTTACAATGTGCTTTTCGGAGTAAAAAAACTCAAGGACTTTCAAGGAAACAATTTGCAGTTCCCAAGGACTAAATGCAGTGCAAAATCAAACAACGGGATAGATACTTACCGGTCTTTTCTAACATTTTGTGTCATTTCTTTGCCAGAAACATTTTTGTCGTGTTAGTCACGTGACAATCTGGTTTGGATGCCGTGAGCATCGAATTTCAAGCATTTTGCAGCACCAAATACAATAGCCCATTTCCGAGATGCTGCTCGCCTCTGCTTTAAAACGAGTGTTCGTGCGAAAACATTCAAATGAAAATGAGCGCTGTATTTTAATTCAGATCAAATTAATTTCCATTTGAATGGTTTCGCATGAAGACTCGTTTTGAAACGGTGAGAAACAGCAACTCGGAAATGGCCTATTTTCGAGGTCTTTCAAGGTCTTTCAAGGTCTTGAATTTTTAGTTTTGAAATTCAAGGACTTTCAAGGATTTTCAAGGCAGGTGCGAACCCTTAGTCCATTGTTGAAATGCTTAAATTGCACCAAAATCCAAAACATCTTCTTTCACAAGAGTTAAATTTCAAGACCATAAAACATATATTTTCCCTTTTGTCCAAGAAAGTCTGCTTTTAAGCAAAACTATCAGGTATTTGTGCCACGCACAAGCTAGTGAGAGGCAAGGGCCTATTCCCCAGATGATGTCACAAACAGTTTTGCAATGCAAACATTCTTTCAAAACTGGAATGCAAAGCAGCTCATGGCTTCAGCTGAGGAACAAACTCACGTTCAAATTCAAGTTCATTTGAACTATTTGCCGGTACATAATTTTACAATTTTAATAAAAGCAAAGTAAACAGTGTGTAGTGGCCAAAGGAGCAAAAGCTTTCTAGTTTGCCACTACCACATTGAATGAGGGAAGCGATAGAATAGAGGACTAAGCAAAGAAAGTAGAGTTAAAAAAAGAACGAAAGTGTAAGCAAAGAGATCTAGCACATTTGTTTACATAACCAAAATATGGCAATAGAATACACATAATATTACTTGTGATAATAATACAAAAAATATACTTTTACATACTTATAAATATTTAAGCTATGTAGACACATTACATAAATTGGCATCATGATAGAAAGTTGTTGTGTTTTTTTTTTCCCTTAAATGCACAAAGATATCTGCATGAAAGAGTTGTGTTCATTTCAACTTGTGTTAACTCTTGTGACCCATCAACAGTGAAATCATTCTGGCATAAGAATATGAAGGTTTTCTTCTAAAAATCATGCCAAGGAGAATTTTGATGATATCAGAATACAAAGAAGATTCTCAGAATCGTTTCTCTACGAATGTTACAGAGAAGTCTTCTTAAATTTACCTCCAAAGAAAAATCCACGGATTATTCCCTTTATTGTTATTCCAGAACAGGGTGATCAATTGAATGTGCCCTTAATGTGGACTGCGAGCAGTCTCTTTTCTTTTCCTAGGATCCGACGGGGATAAAAGAATGCGGGAAGCGATGAAAGCGAGCGGTGAAGCCACAAGCCGTGAGAAATGCAAGCATGAAAAGTAGGAAAAAGAAAGAGACCGCCATTCCCTCTCGTTTCTTTCCCCAATTTGCATATTTTTAACTTGTCCTGTCACGCGAAGGATTTCAGGGACAAAAACAGACTACTCATAGTCTACCCTCAAGGTGACTATTCAAATGAAAGTTACCGGGCAGTACTTTTCCTGCAGCCCTGTCACATACACAAAGCAGAGACTGCTTTGGAAGATATTGACATCCTTTTCTGAACTCTCAAGAATACAAATAATTCTATCAGTGAAGTGCATGGTTTTCTCAATTTTTTGCCCAATAAGGTACAGTAAAGAATACTGCAATGTGATTTATTCTTGATGCATTCAGGATTTTCCTATCTCTTGAGTTTATCTTTGTATTCCTTTATTGGTTTTTTTTCTTATCACTGAATCCATTTACTTACAAAAGCTAGTTTCAAAACCTTTTCTTATTTTTGAGACAAGAAACTTTGAAACAGTGGTCAAATAAAAATACTTGTCTTTGAAACATTCAGTCTGTAGTTATTTACTGCATTCTCAATGCAGTGCACTGTATGAGTGGAAACGTTCCACAAAAGTGATTATAGAGACAGAGGAAAAAAGCAAAATTTAATAAGTTATTTACTGGCTTAGGGTCAGTCCGTATAGCGAAAAACTGTGACTTCCGACTTGAAAATACTGCCCTTGGCCTTCTGCTTCACTGTGGCTTTGCACAGCATTTTCAAGGCATTGGTCACTCTTTTATGCAATACAAACCTCCCATCCAGCAAATAACATGTATTTCCAATTTCAGTAAGACCTTCCTCAGGCATTTTTAAATCCTTCTTTTGCAGTACACCCCTTCCGCTGATTAAGAGGGCGAGAGCCCAGATCATATTACAGTTAGAAACTACAATGTAGGTTAAGGAAAACACAGTGATGTTGTATGGTTGTTGTTCAGTCTCTATCAAGTCCCATCACTTTGTTACATTTTCATCAATAGGGGATTGGAGCAAAGCCTTCCTCTGACATTTTCTAGCCGGGTTTGCTTCAGGAGTTCAAGAATTAACCCTAATTTGAACTTCCTGATTTGTGAAGTCGCATGTTCCTTAATTCTATGTCACCCCTTCTTTGTTCACCAGGAAGAACTGAATGAAGACTAAGATGGATGGTATGACAAGATGGCAGCTGAATTTAATGTTTTAAGCAATTAACTAAGAACTTGCATTTCATACAAATCACATACATTCCGGGGGGCATAAAGAGTATTTACTTCACATGTGTTATGTATAGATTCAAGTAAGAAAATAAAAACATATTAAAAACTACCCACCAACTTCTCTTCCTTGAAGATCAGATGGACACAAGTTGAACACATTTTCCT
>BLFK01000490.1:3380671-3388171 GCA_014634185.1 Astreopora myriophthalma
CCTTTTATAAAATCCTTGATCCAATAAAGGAATTGCCTTTAGGTCATTCTTCTTTCCTTGTACAAAGTACCAGCAATTTATTTAACAGAGATGTGAAGCGCAGCACTGCATTTGATAGTCACCGTCTTATATTTGAGGAAACAAGAGTCCCTGAAATTACCTCTCATGATTACTTAAATTTTAACTTCCACCAAGCAACCACCTCTCTTATTCCAAACGTGCTCTTTCTAAGCACAATGAAGCTATTTCTCCAAAATAGATTACTTTTGTGCCAATACATTGATCTTGAGACTAACTGTAGTAAAAGGCCTATATGGCATGTTTTTTATAAAAAATTAATGTCTTGTACTGGTGACTTGCAATAGTACTGACAACTGCACTTTAAACTGACTTTGTTCTTTCACCAGTCTGTGTTTACATGAGAGAAACTTAGTATAAAAACTGTACATTAATTAGATGCTGGAATGTCATCATTAAACTAAATAGTGGAACTAAATAGTGGAACTTGCATTAATTGATCAACTTGCACTAAGTGGTCTCTTAACTCCCAGGGCCCAATTGTTCGAAGCAGGGTTAATGCTAACCCAGGATAAAAAGCATGACAACCTATAGGTTTTTAATGAATTGGACTTAACCCAGGTTTAGGACTGACTCAGCTTCAAACGTGACCACAAGTTTGACTGCCGTCCACATTAGCTTCCAATGGTTATCCTTGAGTCATTTAAACATAGTTACTTTTGACATTGACCATTATTTTTTCTATATGTATATGTTGTAGGTCAAAATGAAATTCAGGTTAAAATTATTTCAACCTAGTTTGATTCTCAATTTTCTTTGTCTCCTAACATTAATTATTCATGATTATGCTTAAAATACAAAGAAAATTGAGAATCAAACTAGGTTGAAATAATTTTAACCTGAATTTCATTTTAACCTACAACATATATATTTTTAGTTTTAGTTTTAATTTTATCTATATTTTTATTCTAAGCGCACTGATCATTGTTATGGATAGATGTGCTATATAAGATGTAAATTATTATTATTATTATTATTATTATTATTATTAAATATCTTTGTAGCAAATGCTGTATACAAATGTACAAATGTCTGTTAATATTAAGTTGTTACATAAGAATTCCATACAGTCATCTAGGGGTGGCCCTCTACCCCACTTCTAGACCAAAATCAAGGCCTAAAGGACAGAGGCAACAAAAAAATCTATTGTTCCTAGAGTGTTCAATATTACTTTTAAGTACCATCACACTTAAGATACTATAGGAAAATTCATTACCTGATGAGGGAATTCCACGTTAAATTGCACGCGAAAACCGATATCGGTTTTCAAATGCAATTTAACGCGGAATTCACGAGTCAGGTAATGAATTTTCCTTGAATCACATAATTGAATAAAATAAGAAAAAAAGAAACTTGTTGCAGTTGTTGTGTTACAGTTTGACGACAGCTGTTACGTAGATGCGAAACAATATCACTTAGCCTCGTTTTCAACTCGCAATTCCACGCTAAATACCTCGCATCGTTAACCAATCAGAATGCAAGATTTTATTCAATTATGCCATTCTATGTGATATACATTGTCTACAAGTATATTAGATGTGAGTGATATCCCCCACCCCAGGGGGAGAGGGGACTCTCATGTGAAAGATATACATGTACGGATGTTCTGAATTTGTGCTGATCCCCTCATGGAGATTACGAATAGCATACCATTTTAAAACAACAAATACTGATATTTATATGATCATACCTTCAATTACAGTAACATACAAGTGCATGCATCTGTTTGTTTTAATTCATGTCCACTAGCAGGCAACACGAGTTGCGTCAGTTCTCTCATTTGCTTGGACCTTTCCATTCCATCAAGAAGACAATCCACAAGTTCATCAAAGCACTCATTTATGTTAATGTCCTTCACAGTGCTGGTCTCATAGAAAGGTAGTTCTAAGTGTTCAGCTAGGTGTTGACCATCTTCCGTTGAAACTTGTCTGAGATGAGACAAGTGGCAATGGTTTCCCACGAGTATACCTTTGGTAGTTGGTTCACACAGTCTCTTCATTTCTGCGTGCCTTTGAAGAAAATTAATGGACAAAATGTTTTATGTCCTTACCAAAAATGCTCCAAGCACAGCCAAGTTATAGTGACTTTTGGGTTGAGTTGTGCCCATGTGAAATTGCAACCCATTCTGTGAAAGAATGGAGAATGGTTGAATGTACTTTCATTGGTTGTGAATAGAATGCTTGTGGATTGGTTTTGAATAGAATTGTTGAAGTTATTTGACAACATTCACCAAAACAACTCTGGCAAAAGAGACAGGCTGGCATAATTCAAGCTAATAATGTTAATTTTTGCTTGTATTTTCTCAGATTTGCATCATGTTTTCTTGTGGCTGTCAGCTTCATCCATGTTCATCTACTTCCCTGAGACATTAAAGCAAAGGAAATAAATTCTTGATAACCAATGGTAAGTGAAAGCAAAAGTTTCAGACTTCAGCTTACATCATAATCCCCAAAGGGCAGGTACAAAAGTCGGACCGGATGAACTTGGATCGCTTGACTTGAATTGACGCAGAAACAGCTTTTGATTAGCAAATATGGTAAGATTTGTTCACTTTAAGTCTAAGTTTAGGGTTAGGGTTAGGGTCAGGGTGATTTCTTGAGGCCTTATTCAATTTTACGTCGATCCGATTCAACTGATCTGACTTGATCCGGTCCAACTTTTGTACTTGCCTATCCCCATATGTGCAAGACTCTACAGGTCCAGTGACATGCCCCCTGAAAATGTTCACATATATATGCCTCTAAGATCCCATTTGGCACATTTTGAGACCATACTTAATGGAGAATTGTCTTCGATAACCAGTGGTAGAGTTTGGAACGCATAGTGAAAGTTATTGGTCCTAAAGGTAACAAAGCCTGAGATAGCACAGAAAAATGACAAAGGATCGTGCTAAAAAGTTAAGTGGAGCAGAAAAAAACATTACCTTCCTTTGCTTGAGGTTGGTTGCGGAAAAATGGGAGAATATTGAGCGAAAAACGGGAGGGCAGAAACGATGACCAAAAACGGGAGGTTTCCGGAGAAATGGGAAGGTCGGATGGAATCTGGTAATGCAAGAGGCGATTGTAATCAAAACCAGGGATACATAGAGGTTATTGAACTAGCTCGTTTGGTCTGTATTTGGAAAGTATTGGTTGAGTTCCTTGTTAACCGGAAGTAAAATAAGCTAATGTTAAAACCAAAAGCTATTTTCATGAACTGAGACTCACCAATAACCGATATTTTGAAACGATTCTCTGTTGGTGACATCATAAACCAAAACAACTCCCGATGCTCCTCGATAATAACTAGCCACAGCTGTACGAAATCGTTCTTGCCCAGCGATGTCCCAGATTTGAAGCTTCACCTTTTTGTCTCCCCTTCGTAGAGTTTTCATCCGAAAATCCACGCTGATTGTGTTTCCAGGGGTTGGCAATTTGCGGCCAGTGTATTTGCATAACAAGGTTGTTTTTCCCACTTTGTAATCACCAATGATAATGACTTTGAAGCAGTAATCAACCCAATCTCCTCCTTTGATAACTGCCTCAGCCATATCACGACGAAGAGCTAGTCGCGTTGTACAGAGAGTAAACAATGCAGCTGCGACCTGGTGACTAGTCAAGTACCTCCACCCCGACCCCTCACCCAATTTGTCCTCTAACATGCAATGTATGATTCTGTCGGGGTAGTACTTGGTGTAAGGCCTGACTGTTATGTCCCGGACTGCACCTAAACCGTATAGTAGCAGCTATTAGAGTAGTAGGAGTACTCGCTGTAGTGGTAGTAATAGTAGTCGTAGTAGGTATAGTAGCTGTAGTAGCTGTAGTAGCTGTAGTAGCCGTAGTAGATGTTGTAGCCGTAGTAAAACCAATTTAGCGAATTACTTCGCTTTGTGGTTGGCTGAAAGGTGTATTTCCTTCTGGTTTTATGACAGTCGGTTGAAAACCGCCCATCACTGCAGAAGAAAGACCCTTACCTTGTATAGTTCATAATGGTATTGAGCCTGTGAGCAATTGTAAAAACCGTGCGGTCAGCGAAATCTCGCCGTATGGTCTGTTGAGTGAGTTAATCTGTTTCCAGGTTCGCCACAGTGGCCGTGGCTTCATCGAGAACAACGACTAGCGCAGGCGCTAAACACACCAACTGACACCGACCCACATTATGAACAGTTAAAAGTAATACGTTTTGGAATCAACCAAGTTAACACGGTAATTTAGCCACCGTACAGAAATTCAAAAGCTGAACTTTCAAACTTTAGGCCTGCGACAGGACATTACGGGTCGTAAGTTGATTAGTCGATGTTCACGAAGGCTAGGATCCATTTCGATTTGGCCCCGTGTGAACTAGCCTTGTGTTATTGCTGTCATGAACGTCGAAAGTTTGAGGTGACTCAAGGAACCAAAAATGGATTGTCTCAGTTCCGCAATTAGTGTCATTGTTGAGGGCTGTGTACCGAAAGATTTTAGTCACAACATGACACTTTCTTTCAGAAGTAAACAATGATATGAAGAGGTTTCAGCCGTGCAACGTGCTGCGAAACGTTACTGTACCTGAAGTTTTCACCACCTTCACTCACTGGGTGCAAAAATGCTTGTTCCAGACTTGACACAAAGTTCTTCAAGTGACTTAATTCAAGGATCTTCCATAGTTCCTCGTCAGGGTGATTGGTTTACTGATCCAGGTTAAGGCGCAATGCACCGGAGAACAAACCTGGGTCCTGCAGAGCACAAAACTACATTTACTTTGCGACAGAAACTATAATAGCTTTATCGTAGCCATATCAATTTCCATCAATAACAACTATTACGGCAGTTCTCTCCAGATTTAACTTTCTTTACTGCCCGACTAGCTTGTGCACACTGCACGTGCCTATCTTGTCCATTATTAGTGGAACAATAGTGAGTCTTATTTCCCGCCTGTCTGTTTTTGCTTTATTATTGCCTCACTAACTTATGTGCGCTATACGTGCCTATATACCTGTGGGAAGGAAAGTAATCTTAGCGATATCAATCATCAATGCCACCTATCATAATCCTCTTAGCTCTCCAGAATTTATTCCTATTTACTGCCGCTCCTTAATTAGCTTCTTGGCTTGTGCACGCCATACATGCCTATGTTATTACCTGTGAGATTACAATGAGTCTTGATAGCAGATCGTGGAGTCCAATCTTTGCAATATCAATGCCATCGATAACGATCGTTCCTCCGGCTTTCTCCAGGATACGAAACAAAGCCAAGGTTAGCGTGGATTTGCCGGCCTCAGTGCGACCCACAATACCGATCTGAAAGTACAGCATGGAAAGCCAGTTTAAAGTTCATGACGGCCAATGCTTTTAATAATCTACTTCAAAATATAACGTAGAAAGCAATTCTCATTTTTGTCACACAAGCACCTTTTCTCCTGGCCTAAGACCACAGTTGATTTTTTTAAGGACAAGAGGCAACTCTTCTCTGTACTTCAAGTCAAATTCTTCTATTACGATGCTTCCCTTATCCGGCCAGTCGTCGGGCGGGCGGGCGGTTATCTGGTATTATCCACTCGGCCTGAAAAAAAGCATTAGTACTGTCAACGAATTTATGTCAATAGAGTAGAAGAGATACTGACTTTTAAGACCGGCAAATGTGTGAATTTTTTCGCCTGTGATCGGGCATATTCGGAAAAAAAGTCCAAGTGCTCCTTACAGGAGTCGGACCTTCCGATTACTAGTTCGGATCCTCTACCACTGACGCCGACGAAACTTGTATGACATCGGCGATTAAACTAGGTTAGTTTTCGTTTACTGGCATCTCCTCCGAGAGAATGGCAAGTGGAGGCGAAAATGTCTGGGAGTAGGGTGGTCTATAAGGCCATGCCCCTAACCCCCAAGACGCTAGGTTTTGTACGAGTTTTACGTGTATGATACCAGCCTTCCTCTTTGCCAAGTAAGGCAAATTCCCAAGCCTCATCGTTCCTTTCAGGTGTAAGGGTCATTCTCTGATTTAAATGCAGTCACTGCGTTTCCCAAATGGTACGAGGTAAAGTAACAAGAAATCACGCATGCGCATACTGAATGCTAACAAGAAAACAAACAAAAACTCTGGACCAGTAGCGGTACCTCTGGACGTCTTGCCTGAGCGGTGTACCATGACGAGTCTACCCGATTCGCGATTTTCGTCCTGCTCAGCATCGGCCATTCGCCACTTTCGGATGTCTGTTGCCGAAAGGCAAAGAGGGAGAGACCATATGCATACAAACAAGGGCTCCTCATGCAACAGATCCCTTACTTATTCGCAGTTTAATATTTCTAGTGATATATGTTTGAGACCGTAGTCATTGTATCTTCTATATAGCACGCAACTGCATTTCTGGTACGTACTGGAAAACACGGAGTTTGTGCATGCGCATTTGCTAAAAATGACAAAATGACAAAAGGGACAACGCAATATCCTCTAAAGCCTTTAAAATCTGTCGTAAATTTTTATTAACTTTATAAGATTTTTTTTAAGGAAGGTGATTCCATGACAACCGTTGCTGTTGTTTTGCTAGCTTATTCGTTTGTTCCGTTGTTTGGACTCTGCATGATCAAAAGACTACTACAATGTTAGTGAATGCAACTTGTCATAAACGTCTTCTAGCACAAATTGTAAGACGCCATGTTTCGTTTCAATGATGTTTTCTTTAAATATGCGATAGTCGGATTTCATTGACCTTTTCCAAACAATTCAAGTTGAAGGTAATAGAATCTACAGTACTCTACAGTATTTTCGAGTTTTCAGCCAGCCAAGTGGATTGGCAGGGTGTCTATGGTTACAGGACTAACCAGAATTGTGTCACCCAACTAGTGGACTAATGCAAATCCTGCATTTTCAACCAGTTACTGAGATGTGAGTAACCGCGCCAGCGAACACATCGAGATCTTTTTTAGGAAGGCGCTAGTGTCTGAGCAGGTGTTCTTCCCCCAGCAAAATGTATTCATAGTTTATGCACAAACATGACAATTACTTTGGTCTATTGGCCAATAGCAAGAGAGCTCATCTCACCTTTATATTTAGATTTCAAAGGTGCCTAAGTTGAAATAATTAAAGTAGTGATGTTTCCAATCATCTTCTAATCCGTAATATTGACAGGAGAGAGAGTTTTTATCCACTCTTCCCCGCGGTGTAACAACATCGCCATTTCGAAACTTAATGGTGGAAACGCTTCCTTCAAAGCAATCGTTCTTGTCGGTTTCATCCTTACCGCTAAATAGCACAGAACATTTAGGAGGGTCTATTATATTCTGGCGGTCTGGTACGGCGGTTTAATTCCAATTTTGAGTGTCGGTCTACGGTTTCAGTTGTGTTTTTGTGGCGGTTTACGTCTGTCTCGCAAAAATACGGACCAAAATGAGATTTGTTTCGTTTCTCTACACCAAGAGCGACAGTACTAAAGCTGAAAAGCTGAGGGATTATTTACAAGGAAAGCTA
>BLFK01000490.1:3393171-3408171 GCA_014634185.1 Astreopora myriophthalma
CTTTTATTTGCATCGGGTATATCGGTATATGTTGCCCTACACCTGTCTACAGAGCAATTTGTATTTCCGGATTGCGGGAACGTCACAGTTTAGTGGCCTTTGAACCAGACACCGGCCCAAGTAAAGGCTACTTGTAGGTTGTTGTTCATTACGGTATGTGAAATGGGTGCAAACTATGGGAGGCGTTTTAGTTTAGCGAGAGAATTGAAAACTCGTCGTTTGTGCTCACGTTCACCATGCATAAACCAACGTAAGCCCCAGCTAAACGATCAAACATTTTCGTCCAACATCGTGTTGGATGAGCATTTTTGACCGTCTAGCTGCTTGTCTCAACATATGTTTGAAGTAGATTAAACGTTTTCACCCAACATTCTGTGTTGCGAACAAAATGTTTGATCGTTGAGCCACCCTGACCAACACAGCTTGCGCACGACGTTGAACAAAAACGTTTCATCGTTTAGCCGATGCTTTAAACAACTAAATTTAGTCATAATTCATAACGACGAAATGTAGCAAAATGTGTGATGCACGTGCAGAGCGTGCAGCGTGCAGGGCTATTATTTTTGCTCATCAGCCTTTTGTATTATGGTGTTTTCGTTGACGAAGGCGTTGCTTATAAGCACAAAAAAAAAACCCAGGGTTTTAGAAGAAAAGAGGTAGGCTTGATTCCATCACCTACAAATGGTGTGTACTAAACAGGGGCACCCAACGATAATCTTCGGTGAAATATGTGTTCGGGAGAGTCAAACTGTTCTATGAATTTCGGTTCTACGTTTCCTAACAGCTGACAGATTTCTTTACTAAAACATCAACTGAAAGATTCGCAACCAGGGAAAAGCAGTCCCATACTTTTTCGGAAGAGATAGTTTTGCAATTTTTGGCACTTAAAAAGGTCACCTGGCAGTTTCGGATGAGCAAATGGTTCGGTTGGAGGTTCTTAGAGGGTAACGTTCGGGTAGCAATTTCTGAAATGAAGATATCATTCCCTAAAATTTTCGGACGCTTTCATTTTCAGCTGAGATATCCGAACAGATCAAATTATTCTAGGTGATAAAAATAACTCTTTAGACAGTCCTTATACATGACAAGGAGCCTAGAAATGTCTCTCAACGACTTTTGACTTCATTTGCTCGTTGGGTGCCCTTGACTAAAAGAGAGGCGGTTCCCTTATAGTAAGAACTGTAGTGTTTCCCTCAGCAAAAGATCTTAACAATAATGTATATCTTTTGATAATTCCTCTCATTTACCTCTGGCTATATCAGGATTGCTTAATAAGCTTTTGGCAAATCATTGTATACCATGAACGCGTTTGCAACAGACCAAGAACGGGGAACTTCCCACCCTACTCATAGCTGTTAACTTCAATATTTTGGGTATTATAGTGTACGTTGCAAACGCTGATAAGATATAGAACAGAAAAATCACAAGTGCTGATGTTTCCTGCACGCAAATCAAATACTATGTAGTTAAATGTGTAACACAATATATCAACTTACAATTCCCAGTAGGGCAAGACCAGAGCCTATATTGAGAAGTAATGGAACCACATTGAATTTACCACCCTACAAGGAAAAAAATTTCGAACGACTGCAAATACACACATCAAGTCAAGACCTGAATACATTTACATACACAGTTCAAGAGGCGCTTTCATAAGTTTTGGTTTTAAACCAATACTGGTTTTTAAGGTACATTAAGACTATATTATTGGCCTGACACCAGAGCCATACCAATAACAAGATTTCCAAGATTTTAATTACATCTTTTGTTGGCATAATTTTAATTTGAGCCAAGCATATCATTAAGTTTTGGTTATGTATAGTATTAGTATTAAGATCTCCATAATTGTATATTTTCATGTCTCTATAAAATCATTTTAATCATAAGCATGTACATCTAGCTTTTTGTTAAAGAGCCATTTTTAGTCGAAATTCTGATAAGTCATTATCATCATCATTGTTATTATTATTATTATAATTATTATTATTATTGTCATAAAGAACACTTGCAAATTAAGTTTGAATGGTGAAACCTTTGCACCTAGGAAAGCTACATTCTACCCCATTCCAAAATGAACACACACACTCCACAGTTTTCTTGTGGTACTGGTAATATGGTGGTCTCCTGCTTCATTTTTGTGATCGATCAAGTGAAGGAAATTAATTTCATGATACTGAATAGATATGAAATGCTCATATACGCTATATGAACTGTAGGCATGAAAAGAAAAGCACTTTTAATGTTGGAATTAATGACCATCATAGTGATGTAAGCAACTTAAGCAATTGCAAAGAAACCTGGAAATTCTAGGCTTGAGTGGAACCTCCAACTGTGAAATTCATGTTGATCAAAATTTCGGCCTTGAAGATGACATACAAGTTATTAGTAATTCCTTCAACTTACCTGACCATAAACCAATACAACAAAGCGGATACCATAAGCCTTGAACAAAGTCCTGTGCAACGTTCCATTCTTCTCATAAAATCTGGCATATCTAATTGATATTAATATAAGCACGTAGAGCGGTATTCAATAATTATTGAGTGTTGAAATTAACTACATGGTTGCTTTGTTTTTCATTTTGGTTTGCTCTATGATGGGATAAAAAAAGAACTTGAACAAACTTTCTCAAACTCATAAATAATTCATGAGCCCAAAACAAAAGAAATCACAACCGTGAAGGAAGTGTGGATATGTGATCTTAATTAGCATAAAATTTCAGCAACTTTTAACTTAAAATTTCTCTTAAAATACTGATGCCTTTGAGAAGCAATATCAAACACTCAAAAGAGTGTTTCATCAGATATCCAAATACCTCGAATTCAGTTAAAAAACTCGACCTTTGGCCTCGTTTTTCAACTCGCTTCTTGGTGTTTGGATATCTGATGAAACACTCTTCCTCGTGTTTGATATATTACTTCAAACCAATCATGGTACCAAATACAAACTTTGGTGCCTAATGGGTTGATTAGGTAAATTGGTTACCATGACAAGATTTAAAAGCAGATGATTTGATGTTGATTTTATCTATTATGTCTTTCAGGAAATTTAAAAACCCAAGTCCCAGTTGCAAACAAATGTTCAAAAGTGAGTATTACAAAATAATTGATTGAATTACCTGAAATTATATCCAGCAGCTATAGGTGCCTCAGCATCATCAAGTCTAAAAAGTGCATAATAATCAAGAAATTATAGTGAAACACATTTTATAATTACAACATTTGGCATCCAGACCAGGTTGGAGAAAGATTCAGCCATTTGTGCACAGCCATTGATCTGAGCTAATTGAGCTAAGTATCAAAATCCCCAATTTTAAAGACCATGTACAAACTTACATAATTTTTAAGAATGGCTTTTACTTAAGTCAAACAAAAAAAACTTGCATAAATCTATACTGTAAGAAGACAGTGAAAGTTTCTTTTTTATGTGGCTAAATGAAATTTAGGCGAGGTTAAAATCAAGATAATGCTGGTCAGCAGTCACCCCTCGGACTGACAATTATTGTTGATTTGCCAATCAACAATAATTGTTGATTGGCAAATAATTATTATTTTCCCTGAAAGATTTTTACCCTTGAGTTGTGACTTACAGTTTTCTTTACCATTAGTCTAATAATTACTTTGTGTTAGCATTTTCACAGGGTGAAATAAAAATCTCAGGCAATTTTCAATCACTGCTTAATGTTAATCAGCTTTCGAACAAATGGACCCACCAGGTTCAGGTTTGACTCTCAGGCTGACCAACACTCTGGGATCTTAAAACAACTGAGGTCAAGTTTCTGCCTTTGCTTGGACACAAGGAAGTGATTAGATGTTCATAGCACAGACATGGTTGTCCTGTATCTTGCATATTCTCTTTCATGTGTTTATTAACTAAAGGAGACATTATGGAACCCACACATTGTCTGCAAAGAGCAGGGGATGTAGTCCCCAGCCAATGTTGTGGTCTGGCCTTTCTGTGTAGTGTATCATGATTGGGTGGATGAATGCTGGGAGATATTAGCTACGTAAGCTACTCTAGTATCCATCTGGTAAATAATGATGATGACAGCAAAGATGATGATGACGATGACGACCATGATGATCATCTTCATGATGAAGATGGATCCAAAGGTAATCTACCATCAACATAATGTGATTATGGTCAAGTGTTGCTTCAGTCAGGATGTGCGATTTGTCCCTCCCTCCTTAGACTGGTCATCCTGTCAGCAAGAAGGGCTCCCTCTGCACGTAACATTTAGTAGTTCTCTTTTTACCTTGTAAAAGAATACTTGGGCTGACAAGAATAAGTTAATGGATCAAAATCACAGTCCCAATTGATAATAATGGCCATAACACCACCCTGCAAGGAGAAAAAAAAATAACATGTGGGGAGTGAGAAAAAAGTTACAAAATCTTTCCCACTTAACAAACTTGAGTGGTTGTGGACAATAGGCAGAGTTTTTTCTCAGAAGATGATTACCTCTGTATTACTTTCTCAGAAGATGATTACCTCTGTATTACTTTCTCAGAAGATGATTACCTCTGTATTACTTTCTCAGAAGATGATTGACTCTGTATTACTTTCTCAGAAGATGATTGGCTCTGTATTACTTTCTCAGAAGATGATTGGCTCTGTATTACTTTACAAGACAAGACACATGGATTCTATTTTCTTGTTTTAACTTTTCATAGTTATTTTGAATCATGATCTGATCTGAGCAGCTGAGGTATTGTGTGTGCAGCTTACATGTGTGCACTAAGGTAAAAACCATTAAGATGTTGTTAGGTAGTAGTAAATGGCTTTTGGGAAGAGTTGATGTCCATCCCAGTAACCATGCACTGCACCTCCCTGTGACTGGTGGAAATTGTGTAGCAGATAATTATTGCAATCAAACCTGTATAATAATAATAATAATAATAATAATAATAATAATAATAATAATAATAATAATAATAATAATCACTTGTCTGGTAAGCTGCAAAGTTTGTCTCAAACCCTACTACTCTATAAATGCCCAGAAAGACTACCAACTTAGGTTTAAAATACTCAGTAAGCCTCATGAGCAAGTGATACCTCATAAGCTGTGCTATTGTAGTCTTGCCCAGCCTCTTTCACTATAGTTCCCAGTCTTATGATGGGGCAGAGAGGGTCTTTGACTGGATCAAAACTGCACTTCTTTAGAATCGAGCTATTTTCGGAAATAATGTTTCGCCTGTGAAAACAAAGTCAATCCAAGGTCAAGGTCAAAGTCAATCCAAGAAATGTATGTCGCTGAACTTTGAACTATAATAACTTTATTTAAAAGCTGATTTAACCATTCCCCGACACCCTTTTGAAGGCAAACATCTGCTAAGTATTATGCAGTCACTGCTTACTTCGTGAGGCCAAAATCCGACGCGAGTTTGCTGCATTTATAAAAATCGCTTCCTTTTGTCAGTTACTGATCGCAGTACATTTTATATTCAATTCATTACACCAGTAAAAAATATTTCCACATCATTCTGGGTTCTGTAAGCTTTAAAATGGTGTACAGGTTTAGGCACTTTTGTAAAATTACCCGCCCGTGAGGATGGTTTTCCACGACGCACCTGCAAACCTGTTCCATAACCTTACAACTCGCCATCTTCCTTATTACAATTGCGAGAATGCCACCATTTCGACATGTCAGTCTTAGCAGTATGCAGGAACTTTGTCACCAGAACCCATTTAAATAGCCTAGCCCACCTGGGTGTCCTGTGGCTCAGTGGTAGAGCATCCAAACTAGTAACTGGAAGGTCATAGGTTCAACTCTTGCCAGGAGCACTCAGATTTTCTTTCAAGCAAATTGCCAGCAACATTACTGTTAAAATCACGATTTCAGTCAAATACATACTTGGACTCTTTAAATTTTGGAAAACGGACAGTGTTCTTTATTAACACTGTAAAATTTTCAGTCTCCAGAAGAGGAAATCCTTTCCTGTAAGGGAACACAATTATCAATAATGCAACTACAGTCAACCACAATAAATAAATTTATTTTATTTCCTCTGTTATTTAAAGCAGATGGCATTATGATGTATGATGATTTTTGGCTTACCCTTTTTTCTGGTGAGCCCATTGAGCTAAACTATCAAAAACTTCACTTGCAAGATGAAAATTAAAGTCTCCATCTATTTCAATTGCCTTGAGAAAATGGACAATCTTGTTTTTGGCATGCACAGAAATCAACCATAACTAGACAGAAATCAATTCCTTTCATTTTTTTCCGGCCTGGTTCCTCATTTGTTTTCCAGTCTGTAACATTTTTGCTTTCTTTTTTTTGCAGTTGTTAAAAGCTGGGTTAGCCCAAATTAAATTAAATGCCGCAAGAGCCTAAAGATCCTTCAAAGACCCTTGTGAAAACAAGTACAAGGATCTGTAAGCAAATATCCTTGATAGACCTCCAAGGATTCTGAGAGGATCCTATAAGGATCTTACAGTTTTTAAAAGATCTTTAAGGATCCTTAAAGATCTTGGCCAAGATTTCTGAGGATCCTTATTAAGATCTTTATCAGAATCTTCAAAGATACTTGAAGATCCTTAAAAGATTTTCACCAGGGTTGCAAGTTCAGACCACTTAAAGTGCTACTACGATCAAAAATCACTTTTAGTTTTTCTTCACATTTCGAAAGTACTTGTGCCGAAAACTCAGTATCCGAGATTTTATGCAATTATTTCAAGAGGAAGACTATTTATTTTGACAGGAATTTGTTGATTTAACGGTCCGCCATTACTTGGTGCGGTTCCGACCGATAAGCCCTCAGAGAGCTGGATCGAGAAGAAAGTGACGTCATTTACTCACTAGCTTAAAAATGCAGTGTGTGAATGCGGCTTAATTAGTATGCAGAACACGGATTTGACCATCTGAAAGCAAAAAACTCCCATGCTGCATACTAAATAAGCCGCAATCACACGCTCCACTTTTAAGCTGGTGAGTAAATGACGTCACTTTCTCTTCGATCCAGCTCTCTGAGGGCTTATCGGTCGGAACCGCACCAACTAATGGCGGACCGTTAAATCAAAAAATGCAGTTAAAATAAACAATCTTCCTCTCGAAATTACTGCAAAAAAAATTCACCTGCTGAGCATTCGACACAAGTATATTCGAAATGTGAAGAAAAACGAGAAGTGATTTTTTCATCATAGTAGCACTTTAAACTCAGGCCACAAATTGAAGTTAAAAATGAGGCAGTCGGTAAGCTAGAGTAAGGCCCCACCAAACTTAGTTAGTAAGAGGAATATACAATCATGCAGTTTATCTTTGCAAGTTATGATCTTAAGTATCTTACCTGAGGTTGAAGTCAGGCATAGGAAGATCATCAACCTCTACAGGACACCAGGAGTAGATCTGACAAACCTTTTGTCCAGGTTTACCCCGATCAGCAGGAACACACTTCCCTGTCCTTGAACCTAATAAAAAGACATTAAAATTTAATCATATGGGCAGTGGTAATGTTTAAAGAGGTATGTCAACTGATACTGCTACCAAGTGAAGCTACTGAGTCAATAACACTTCTATATAGATAGATCTTGTCAATCCACCACAGCATAGCCAGCTTGAAGTTAACTGGAGTACTGCAACCATCCTAACCCACTCCTCCACCTCAATCCTATTGTTGTTTAAAAACTTAACCCTCCCTACCCATATCATAGGAAGCCTATGAAGTAACATGAAAATGTATTTTGACAAGGAGGGCTCAGAGCTTTAAAGGGTTTATTTAACAAGGTGTCCAATATAAATTATGTTACTGTATTATCACACTGAGGTCTACCATGCATACCACTCACATCAGTAAAACTGAGATTGTAAAACACATGACAGAATAGGATTTTTTTTGGACAATTTTCTTCTACATAATGTTCAAAAGTAAAAGAGTTATTAACCCTTTCATGCCAATGACTCACTTTGTAGATTTGGCTCTGTCTAATATTACATAAGACATCTGATCCAAGCATTGGCCCTTTGGGTTGCATAATTGTAGGGTTCAAAATCTCTTTGAACCGTTCCCTCCCAAATGTGGGTTAATTAATAGATTTTACCCCGTTTATTTATGCCAGACATTTTACTTATGCATTTTCATATAGTTTCTTGGGCTACATTAGGGCCGCGATGACTCATAACTGTAATTGGTTTTATTCAACACCATAATTAAAGCTTACCATGCCCGTACTGGACAGGTTCCAAAGCTGGACATTCACTGTCTTTAGTACAATTTACATCTATTTCAGCAGGGTCTTCTGGACATGTGCCCTGTTTCTGATCAGGTGTAATTATCATGTTTGTCATCACGAAAAAAGCTCCATTTTCCTGTGATGCAAAAGTATTAGAAAAACAATTTAAGTACATTGTAAATGACTTGTCAAGGTTGCCATCATTTGACACAAATCAAATGGCTGACAATCTTATTCATTCATTCCTTCACTTGTTTATTTATTTGTTTATCTATCTATCTGTCTATCTATCTATCTATCTATCTCTGGTAACAGACAGATCAGGAACCTGCAGAGGCAGAGTTAAAGAGCAAAAAATAGCTGGGACATACAGTGAGAAAACCAGAAGTATTAACATTGCCAAGGAGGGTCCTTGAATGAAACCCACTGAAACAAAGCAACAGGTTAGCCAGTTCAAATGTGGAGGTGTTTTTTATTGTCAGAGCTTAACATAGCAGGTGTGCCTTGGTTATGGGAAAAGAAATGAATAGACAATTGAGCAATTCCCATTCTGTATTTATCTGTTCAAGGCAGAAAAACCACAGGCAGCCAAGGCATAATATGTGAGGAATTTATTGCTAGAAAATGTCTTTTGAACAAATAAAACACAAAACTTTCCTTAGTTAACATGAAGTCTATTCGTTGATCAGTAGCTATAAATACCTTTATTTCTGTAATCTTCTAGTGGGTTTGAATGTCATTTCTCAAAGGAAAGAAAATTGATTAAAGGTGCCGATAAAATAAGGTGTTTACAGCGAGGCAAATGAATGGACTTCATATTGGAGAAAGTTTCATCTTTATTTGTTTGAAATATTTGTATTAGATATTTTCTAGCAACTGATTGGTCGCATATTATGCTTGCACCCCACGTGGTAAAACTTACCTCCGGAGGGACGATATAGTCTGATGAATCCCATACATAAATGCCACCATACAGAGGGAAACTGCTTTTGTTCAATACATGTGTTAGGTTAGTTAATGATGTTCCTTTGACTTTTGTTGTCACAGAACTGTAGGGTATCTCTGTGTCTTGATAGCCTTTCTTGTAGATGATAACATACCTGAAAAGTTTAAAATGAAATAAGTTATTGTGTATAATAATAACAAGCGTTTGCAGTGTGCAAAAACGAAGGACACCCTCCACCTGAAAACTTGGAAAAAGATGCATATTCAGGACAATTTATTCCTAATGAAGACAAAACCTTTCTTAGCTTAGGACATGTTCTATTGGGATCTACTATTTCAACAAAAAACAGTTTTGGTTGATTTGGTTAACGCTCCCAATAGAGCACTTTTTTGACTATTTTTGATTGACCCGCAGTTTCGAAAGAAACCCAGCCAACCCAACCAACTGAAAACAGTTGACCCCAACAGGACACGACCTAAATTTACACCTTATTTCCTCATAGTATGCAACACTGGCCTGTGACTGGCCCTGAGTGGTATTCTATACCTAAGACTAGAGGTGCCCAGTGAATCCTCTTTCAGCAGTTAAATAATTTGTGCATGTTTCTTTTTTGAAAAGGCATCTTTTTTATTCAAAAGGCATCATATAACGTAGGATGAAACCAGATTTCTGTGCCTGTGAGAACAAAAACCCCCACTGAACCAACTGTTTTCACTGTGATCGCTGGTTTCCACAGATGCTATCAAATGCATTTTATTCAGCTGATCAAACACTCCTAGGTATTGTTTCAGGATGTAATATTATTGTCTTGTTTCTTACGTGTCAAAATCATTCAAATACCCTGAGACAAAAAAGTCTGGATGTGCTATTAAATTTTCTGGGTTGCAATAACATTTTTAAGCTGATGTGCAGTGGAAGAGGCCGCAACCATCTTACGTTAGCTTTGAATAATCTCGACGCTCAAGAAACAACACAATAATATTATGCCCTGAAACAATACCCATGAGTGTTTGTTCACCTGAGTCAAAATGCACTGATTGTACATCATTTGCCTACCTATTCGAGCAAGTGTAATAAAGTGTGGGTACTTACACGATAACATAGCAGACTATCGTGAGCTGCACCAGTCTGTTGATGATACCAATCGTCTTGCTTTGAATATGGACAACTTTGGTCGTGTCATACTCAAAAACCGCCGCAGAAAGAGCCTTACAAAATCCTTTCCCATTATTTCGTTCCATGACTGTCGTTTCTACGAAAAATGAAATGAGCAACTAGCTTGGTTACAAAGCAGAGAGCTGCTAATTGGCATTCGATCAATTAACTGCCTTCAGGTCACAATTACTTATGTACTTAGTTACCAAAATCTTCTTATCCGCGCATTCAAAGCGAATCGTTTTTGTGGTTTTCAATTGGCTGTCGCATAACCAAAACCAAATTCATTAGAGAACCAATCAGGTTCTAAAGGAAATATGCTCAGCCATTCTCTTGGCGTGACAAGCAAAAATATTGTCTGCGAAGGAGGCTAAGCGAGTTACCGTATATTAATACTCGATTAAGCGCCGCCATCAAATAAGCGCCGCCCTCGATTAAACGCCGCAGATGGAAGCAAAAGTACGAATAAACGCAGCCCTCCAATAAACGCCGCACCCAATCAGAACAATGCGGCGTTTATACGAGGACTGTAAAAAAACCGCAAATATACAGTACAACTCGGTACTTTAAACCAGCCTTCGAAGCCAGACATTTACGATTCTTTCTCAGTCAAAAGCGAGACATTGGAACTCTAAACATGTTTCTGTTTTAAATAATATTTACAAGTTATCTACCGTAATTGTTGTCAGTGATTTAAGAAAAATGATTTTGAGATAAACCCCGCCCTCGAAAAAACGCCGCTCTTGAATAAACGCCGCATCGACCATGCTCGAGATATAATAAACGCCGACTTGGTTTTGCCAGCCAATGAGAATGCAAAGCAAGTAGTAAAGGCAGCCGGCGACAAGCGGGAAAACTTGTGTGACTTAGTTGCAATTGGTTTTAGTTTTGCAACTGATTGGTAGAAAAGTGCCCGTAAGTTTTTTGATCCAGTCATGGAGTAAACCAAAACCTAAGCAGTTGCCTAGCTGCTTTCGAGACACTGCTGAAAACGACTCCGTTTATGAGAAATTTTCTGATCGCACGCGCAGAACCAACGTCTTTTTTATACCAAAATGTTTTACGCCCGTGCAGAGAGATGGTTTCATCGGTAAGACACAAAGCGGACACAAACAGAGCACAAGCAAAAGTCTCGAGTGACATCACCGTGGACATAACAATGAAATCTAATCCTAAAGTAATAAGACCTTCTTGACAACCAGGCTTGGGGAATAAAACAAAGAAAATGGAATAAATATGTCGACACTCCAAAAGTTATTCAAGTTCCTTTGCTTTTTCCCCCAGCCTCCATGTCAAGCTGAATATTGATATATCGCAAAAGGTCCATGCGGTAGAAAGATAAACCCATAGAGTGGACCAGACTTGGCGTATTGGAGACACATCATGACATGCCTCTTGGGAATAAAATGATATGGGGCGTATTTTGTCACGTGGTCAGCGGCCCAATTAGTTTTGCATAAAAGCAGACTTCAATTTTAGTGGTGATATACCAACTTGGCCGCGGTGACGTCTTATGCATACGTTATACAGCAATAAATAATCTGTTGAGTTGTTGAGGGAGGGGGGCGGGCACATACGAGGAGCGTACGTTCCTGCTAATACCCTCGCGGAAGATCAGAGACCCTTATATATATATCCTGCATAGATATTCTCTAAAAAGAAAAGTCGGCGTAGTTAGACGAATCAGCGGGATAGTGCTAACATGACTACTGTAACCTCCTTTCCCTCAACCCACTGTTCATGAAATTCCTGACCTTTTCATATTTCTGAGGGCCTTAAAATCAGTGAACATTACATAGAGTTGCCTGGAAAACTGGAATATAACGGCAGCCAATACAAATACTCTTTTGTCTTCATGCTAATAAGAAGTACTATCCCGCCAATATGGCCGCCGTTTCTTTGTTTTGATACAACAACATGGCTGCCGTGACGTCATATGCATGCGCTCTATTTGGATATAGGGCCGAGTTGTTCGAAGCAGGGTTAATGCTAAGCTGGGATAGATACCATGATAACCTGTAGGTTTCAATCGGGAACCCAAAAAGACAAACGTCAATGACTCACGAACATTGGTAAGTCAATTGTGTTCGGTAGCCGAAGTAGGAGCCTCCTATTGTGTCGTTCTCTTCAACTGAGCCAAGTTTGTTATTGTTTCAGAGCTGCGCTCCTTTGCTGTGTCCTTTGTGATGCTTCCCAGGCGTTGGTACAGGCATCTTTCACAGTTCCAACCGATAAAAATATTCTTTTGTCTTCATGTCGATGAGCCCTCCTAGCCTCGCTAGCATGTGCAAAAGTCAAAAGAACTTTTATTTGGTAATGAGGCTAGTAGGTCTAATTAACATACGTACAAAGGAATAGCAAATCGGCCGCCATTTATCAAAGAGCTCTTATGAAGGCGAATGGACACATACGCTAAATCGTGAGTTCAAGTTAACAACATTTCATCGATTTTGGAGGTATGAATACTTTTCTCTGCGATCGTAAAGTCGATTCGTAAAGCCTTTGGCGGTAACTGGAATAAATTACAAGAAAAATGAGGTGAAGACAATAGGACAGCTCTCAAAACAATGGCAGCACAAACGAATGTAACAATAACGAACCATTATTATTTTTTCAAGCCATCTCATTGTCGTGACCTTTATTTACTCAACTTTACGATCATTTCTCTTCTACAGATCTTTAAATTTTTAAATAACATAATTACCTTTAATCTGGCAATGGGTGAAAGCAATCAATTTGCAAAACCTGCCTTAAAGGCCACCAGGTCGTTGGCCTTGACTACAGAGGTTGGAAGGCTATTCCATGATGGAATTGTGCGCGGAAAGAAGGAGAACTTAAATGGATTCACTGCGCACGCTGGCTGCCTGTATCTCAAATCGTGACCCCTGGTTCGCAAGGAGCCAGGGACGATTTCAGAGGGAAAGACGATGTCCACCAAATTGTAATGGATCTTATAGAACAGCTCTAAGTCCTTCCGGTCCCTACGGACTTTTAAGGATTCCCATCCGAGCTTGTCGATCATTTCGCTGGCGATGCTGGTTTGACGGTAGTCTTGTTGGACAAATCGGGCCGCACGTCGCTGTATCGATTCGACGATGGTGATCCCTTTTGATGTATAAGGGGACCATGCTGGGGTGGCATATTCCACAAGGGGTCTCACAAGGGTAAGGTAGGCGCGTTCCTTAATGGTGGTACTGCATCATGATAAATGCATGATGCGCTGGAGCACGCCTAGAACCTTGTTAGCCTTTTTCTTGACCTCTTCGTACTGGGTGTTCCAGTTCAGTGTGCTAGTAATGACCACACCAAGGTATTTCTGGTAGGAGACCCCCTCAAGCGGGACGTTGCACAGACTATACTGGAACACGGAAGGGAACTTCTTGAGTGTTATCGTCATTTTCATGCACTTTTTGGGGGCGATAGATATGAAGATGACAGAAATCTTTGACGAAACACGTTTTTGTTAGATTGCTGCTTTTAAGGGTTTAATGTAAAGGGTGCATTTGGCCAAATTAGCGACTTCCAGAGCACGAGTATGACTGCGAGTACGAGTTTTCCGTTCTGGGCATGCGCACTTTAAACAATTTCGATCTGAAAACCTAATGCGCATGCTCACAACGGAAAACTCGTACCCGTGGTCGTGGTCGTACTCGTACTCCAATTCAAAGGTCGCTACTATTATGCTGAAGACAACGGACGACTTGCGAAAACAAGGAATGAAGTAATGCAAGCCATTGTTATCGCCTCATTATTTGAATTTATCCTGGTACTCTTTAAAAATTCACACTTTATGTTTGGTTATTTTTTTAGAACTTAACATGACATCATGGCTTCCAGAAACTGCCCTAGACAGTTGAGGAATTGCAGAAGGACAAAAGGGGGATGGAGAAAAAATATCGAACTTCGATGCTTCAAAAGGTAATCAGCAGACGCTGCTACGAAATTCTAAAAGGCCTAATAGGAGTTTTCATTGTTTCTTTGGCGGGTAGCAAATTCAACCAATCAGATTACAGGATATAAGTCACGTGAACAACATTGACCAATCACAGAGCTACAATTTTCGGAAGTGGATAATTTTGTACCACGATAAGCAGATCAGGTAGTAGCTGGGAATGAAAAAATCTGGCTTTGTGATTGGTCAATTTTGGTCATGTGACCTATAGCCCGCATTCTGATTGGTTGAATTTGCTGTCCGCCTCATTTCAATTTTTCTTTTCCAAATGTATGCGGCAAAAAAAAAAATCTACCGTTTCCGTTGGCCTCCCCTCTTCATTCTCGTCCCCGTAGCGACTCCCCTCTCACTCTTGGCCCCCTTCACCACCACCCCCCTGGTCACTCTTCTCTCCGTGATCACCCCTCTCCCCTCTCTCTTCTCCCTGTGGTGATCACCCTCCCTTACTTATCTTACTTGATTTTTCACTTACCTTTCTTTTTCGTGGCTTTATGTATCCTTCTACTTCACCTATCTGCGTACTACCCCACTTACCTTTTTCAACGGCTCAGAGTTGCCCCACCCAGGATTTGAACCTGCGACCTCTCGCACCAGAGTCTATCACATTACCCACTGTGCCAGCCAGCCATCGGTGATTATCTCTGGAAAATTTATTCTACTAATGGACTAAGAAGGTTTTATACCTAGTGCGGTGCCTGGAAAACGCTATTTAAGTTTAATATGGCTACGTATACAATTATACGTAATAATATTAAACTTGAATAGCGATTCTATA
>BLFK01000490.1:3409823-3429823 GCA_014634185.1 Astreopora myriophthalma
CCCCCCCCCCCCGTACCCCAACGTGAGACTATCCGAATGAAGATTCTTCCCCAAATGAACGGTAATTTCATTTTTTGTTAATAATTTTCTACGTTCATGTGCACATGTTCTTAAATATGAAAATTCCAAAATGTACACTTTAAATCTTGGTTTACCTTTCACTACCAGCTGGTTACGATTTTAAATTGACCAAGAAGGAATAAACTCGGGAAATGTGAGCCTTGATAAAAATTCTGCTCCAAAACAATATCTTGGACCATACCTACGTAACTCAAAAGCGATGCAAAAGACGATTTTTTTTTTCAACTAGTAGCTTCGGTGAAACCTTTGCAAATTTAAAGTTCTCCATTCTAAACCCAAAGCATTATCTTTCTGTGATCCCAACGTTAATCATTGCCACCTCAATTTTCACCAAACGCTGCCATGTTCAAGAGTCAAGTAATGTTCCAACAGATGTTTGAGTTGACCATCCGTTGTGATAAGATTGTCCTGAAAATCAGCAGAAAGAAGCTTAAAATTTTGACAAGTACTCTCCTAATTGTAAATCTCTGGACACAAGGTCCACTCTTTTGTCTCCTTTGCTTCCCAATAGCCTCCTCTGTATACGTGTAAATTTGAACCAGTCACTTCATCTAACACATTCTCAAACCAACAAGGCTTGTATCCTTCGTAAACTTTGCCCTCCTTTTGTGCCTCAGAGGCTTCAACTTCGCGCTTCCGTCTTCTCGTCCTTTGCAACTCCTCCAGTTTTTGTTTTTCTTGGTTGGCCTCATCCCACAAACAATTTTCCATCAGACGTTGATCAGGTCTCCTCCGTGAGTCAGTCGGAGCTACGCTGTCGTCTGGTTGGTTCAAAGCAAGGGCAAACTCTGTGAAGTAATACATCTTCTCACAGCCAGGCCTAAAACAAATCATTCGACATCATCCATTAAAAGGAATAGGGTCACAGCATTTTGTGGTGAGTCTGTGCCTCTTAAGTTAATCCCAAGTTCTTTGCGAAGAAATGGCAAAACGAAGTTCTTTGCTGATCAAACCTTTGTCATACATACATAGCTTTATTTGTTAACGCGGGTTGGTAAAAGTCAGCCAAAAGCTGATGTGGACCTGCCTATCTAAATACATTAAGATTTAATAACATTAGCTATATAGGGTATACACAAATGTGTAGAGTACAAACAATTAGAAAAAGCAGTCATAAGCCAAAGTGAAGCAATTGTGAGCATTCATGATAGGCGAATTTAAATGAATTTGAAATCCGTCTCTATCTGGTCCTCTTTCGCCAATCCTTAGTCGTCTTTGGCCTTTTTGTGTACTACTTTTGACTTGTTCCACAGTTTTAAGCGCTTCTTGAAATCTTTTATTCAACTTTATCCGCTGCTAGCGTGTGATAAAATTGCCGGCCAAAACTGCTTAACATTTTTAACCCCCTCCGAAAACTACAAAGTCTAGCCACTCAGAAAATGTCTATTAGACCAGACTTTCCAGTGGTACTTTGTAATTATCGACGCTTTGTCTTAGATGGTTCCAAATCCAAATCTGTGGTTGAAACTAGTTGAAGACATGCACAGTTTAACCACCACATGACAGCAACTCTCTCCGAACGGTAAATAGCCGAGTAAAAGTTGTCCTAGCTCAAAGAATTACCAACTACAGAACTTTGCAAGTGGTGTCCAGAAAGACAAATTACAAAGAAACAACTTTTCCCAATGAATAACATCATGGAGTTTATGCCTTCTCTATGTGATTAGATTAACAGTGGAATAATTCAGTTCGAGCCTGTTTTTGCTTCGCCAACCAAAATTGTCATGTGATATTTCCACAAAAAGAAGAATTATTGCTGTTCGTGTTTTAATCCTGTAATACTGCAAAATCATGAACCTGTTGTCTCGTGCGAGACTATATCCAATAAAATCAAACTTACAATGGTTGATTTGTCTTCCACAGTGTAACTGGAGGCATTGTCTGTGCTTGGCTCTTATGAGGGGTGGATGGTGGCTGTTTGACAGCTGAGGAAGGTGACCTTGTGTAAACTACCTTGGCTCCATCAATCTTGTTATCCCATGTTCCAGAGATGACATATCTAACAACTTTGTGACGATCTGTGACTACTCCTGTTACCTACAACAACATACACTGTTTATGCACAAATTATATGATGCACAACTACTCGATACAATTACCACAAGAATTTAAATGTACTTCGAATTTAAATGTACTAATGAATTTCAAAATCTTTGTATACGAGGATGCAATGACTGTAAGATTTTTCATTTCAGAGAAACAGTGAAAAGATGACCATGACGGGAATTTGTAAGCCCTGAAATGTAATCACACAGATATTAAGATGTTTTCATTTTTAATTTAAGCAACTGACAATTCCCCTCACCCAAGTCATGCATTTAAAAAATAATAATAAATAAATAACTAATTAATTACAAAAAATAATAAATCCAGTACAACCATATAAAATGGTTATCATTTGAATATTTTTTTGTTTGCATTCTCATTCTAGCCCTTCCAGCCTCATCTGAGGTAATTCTGAGCTTAGGAACGGGGCATGAAGGGCTAATAAACAAAAGAATACTGGTATTCAAATGGTAGCCACTTTGGAATAGGGCAGCTTCTACACTTAATCAGAATGGAAAAGCTGCTACTACAACAGTAGAGCACAAGTGTAGAATTACATTTAGAATTCTCTTGCACCATTTTAAATGTTCTTAGCTCTGTAGAGACCCTTTTCTATTTCTCCCTCAACACTGGCAGGTGTGGCCTGCTGCATGAGGATTACAAGATGAAAGGCTGTTAATTAGGAGCCAGTTAATTATTTAGCCACTACTGGGTGTTGTAAAACCAAAACTAAACTAATTGCAGACTCAGTCAATCACATTCTGAAGGAAATACACCCATCAGCCAACCACTAGAAGAAGTAATTGGTTTTACAAGCCAATCAGAACACAAAGAAAGTAAACGCATCCAGCGCTAAGCCAATCAGAACACAAAGAAAGTAAACGCATCCAGCGCTAAGCCAATCAGAACACAAAGAAAGTAAACGCATCCAGTGCTAAGCCAATCAGAACACAAAAAAAGTAGATGCATCCAGTGCTAAGTGCAGGAAAACAAGGGTGACAAAGTCGCAATTGCTTTCAGTTTTGTACAGGATTAGTTGACAGGTTCACACAAGTTTTTTTTTGTTCCAGTCGTGAAGCAAGCTAAAACCCAAAACAAGTCAACTCTGTAATTACTTTCAACAATCAATTGAAAACTGTTCTTACAATACCAACAAGATTCCAACTGATGTAATTTACCATGTCTACCACAATAAATTGTTAATTTTGACAAACATCTGTACCTTTCTCGGTGTGTCTCTTCCAAAATAGTTATAAGCATCATACTTGAGATGGCAGACATCTTTTGTTGTATGATTTTCAATGTCCATCTCCCCAGACTATGTATGTAAAAGAAAACCATTATCACTTTTTAATGAAATTCACAAGTTAAAAGTTTATGAATAATACTTGATTAGATGGGTAAGTAAAAGACCCATTCTGTCTCAAAATCAACAGCCCTGGGCCCAGTTGTTTGAAAGCCGATTAATGCTAACCCTCGATTAAAAAGTAACCAACGTTTTAATTTCGCCCACTGAAAACACTTTCAAAAAGTGGTTTTAGACTAAAGCGTTTTTAGACTAAACTAAAGCGACTAGACTTTAGACTAAAGCGGTTTTAGACCAAACGTGTAAGTCACAAGTGACAAGCAAAAATATTTCGGGAAAATCTTTTTGAACTGGTAAATAAAATGGAATCAAAGTTCACTCTAACCCAGGGTTAGGTTAGGTAATCAGGTTTTGAACAACTGGGCCCTGGAATATCGCCCCATTTTCCTAGCCATACACTCTTTCTTATTGATAGAGTCTTCCTCCTCTATTTCTTCCAATCTACTGTTCTATCCTATGATTTGGGCATCCCCCCTCCACGGACCTCCCTCCCCACCCCTCTTGGTTTGGAAGTTTGCTCTCCTACTTCTTCTAAGTTCTCTCCTCCCCCTTTTCCCAGTTCCTTACCCCACACCTCTCCCAGTTTCCATATCTTCACCCTTTCACCCCCAAAAGTGACTTTTAGAGATTTTACTCTGTCTAACACCAGACTATTTTATATTGTCAGTGGGATACTCCTTTGTGAGCAAGGGTTCAGTTTGTTTCAGGAGCATCGCCCATCTTCTTACCCCAGTGGCCCCTTCCTTTCTACAATTCTCTCCCTCACTCTCCCTTCATAACACAGGCTACCCAATTACTATCCAGTCAAAAAAGATCTCTGCAAAAACCTGATCAATCCAGAGCTTTCCAACTATGATATTGTGAACTGTAGTGGTGACTTTCTTCCATGAGTAATGATTCCCAGTCTTGTTAAACTTGAGATGTGCAGTGCCATGTGGGATAATCTGAAGGTACTTGCCACGGAATTTGCTGGTGACAGTGAATTCCTGCCAGAAGATCCAGTCCTTATGCTCAACATGAAGGGCTGATGCTGGGGGATGATGACTTACCTACAGTTGAATACACATAACTCACTTAAAAACCCAGTTCCTACATGTATGAAGCTTCATCACCATGGAGTCCTTGTGTCTCCATTGCTATTTTAGTAACCAGTTACATATAAATTTTCAATGGTGGAAAAGCCAATGATTTTCATATCATCAGACACATCCCTTGATGGAGTTTGATCGTCCACGTGAGCATAGTCTTGAGAAGGATTATTATTGTTGGTGGTGACTGACGTTTCAACAACCTGAGCAGGAGTCATCTTCAGAGTTGAGCTTCAGAAATCATCTTCAGATTCATTTTGAGAGGTGACTTCTCAGGACCACGCTCACCTGGACAATCCAACTCCATCAAGGTATTTCACTCCTAGGTTCAAACCATTTTCAATGGGACACATGAAAATCATCAACATCATTTCTGTGTGGTACAATCTTCAATGGTAAGAATGTAGCACTTTTAGACAGGCTCACAGCACTGACAAACACTTTGTCAGACTGCTTTTAAGGGACACCAAAAAAATTAATGGCAGCTATGCAGTTCACAATTTTTTAATCGAACTAGTAGGAATTCACATGTGCTCTCTGAACAGAAAGAGTGACAGACCACCACAACAGGGACTACATTCCCTACTCTTCTCAAGCAGTGTGTGGGTTCTTTATCAACCCACACAAGTATTGTCCTTATCCTTATCCGTTTGTCCTTAATCGAGAAGACTAGAAAGTCTAACCATTTGCAGATGTCACTGCAAAGGCAGCACTTTCTCCACAGGGCATTCAATTTCCTGTGATCTCCTCAGGGGATCAAAGTGCATTTTCTCTCCTGTAAAATGTTTGAAATTGAAATTTAATTCTCAGTTCTTTCTTCTTACCTGCTCAGCAAGTGATCGCCATCCGAAATCCTCTGTTCTGTCAAATTCAAATGTTTCACCAAGCAAAGGGTTGAATGGTTTGGCTACCCTAGTAGCAGTGGTGGAGTATGATGAGGCTGTAAATGCTGCGACATAGCACATTTGCTCACTGGAGGACTCACAGGCAGCTGCTTTGTCTAAAAGATGTGCATATTCCAACTCTTCCGTAAGCCTTTGGAGCATAGAGATTGGCTCATTGAAATTAACCTATAAGCATTAAAATCAACAAACCAGTGTTATTTTTTCATCCTTCAGGTAACATGCAGGCTCAATTTCCACTGCTCACTCAAGTCCAGGGCATCCTCCGTGAGAAGAAACGACTGGACATGCAAGCAGTAGACTGTGTCTGTGATGTAACTTCAAAATTTTATGCCCAGATTGTTCTCTTATCCAACAATCACCGCTGTAAATCATTGAGGTTTTCCACTTAAAAGTGCCCTAGAAAATGATTGCAAGCAGATCGAAACAACACGTTTGCATCCACCATTTCAAAATTGCTCACAAAAAATTAATTCTGCCTGCTTGATTTGGGCAGGCAAGCTTCCGATTGTTGGAAAATGCATGTCTTGCCTTTCCCAAAACAACAGTTGGTAATCAAGCTCAACATCAAGCCCTCAATGTTTCTACGAGTAACCTCCCCGCTTCCACAATTGCTATTTGCAATTCCATCTGTTCTAAAGGGAAAAGCTTTGTTTATTGATGCACATTAATTCTGAAGTATGGGCTAACATGGGGGATCCGCAAATTTATCAGCCAAAAATGTTTCGCACAAATATCTGGTAGGACACCATGCCTGTTCTCAATAGCTGTCACCAACATTTAAAGATAAACGTAAGCATCATTATCACACATTAATCATACAGAAGTGACATTCCATCAAATAAATTTAAGATTAGAGCTTGATGTATGCACTATTACAGAGAAATATGCCTAAAAAGAAAAGGGAAGAAATAAAGACACTTACCGGCATAGGTATTTTTGATAACTCCTTCCCGATACAGTTCTTCATTATGCTCCATAGATTAATGCTAATGTCTGGTTTATCTGGTATCCTCTTTCTGAACTGCTTTCTCACTAGCTTGTCTGTAGACTGCTAAGTTGAACAAACAAACATTGGCATCAATACACATCAGCAATCTATGGATGCTGCAAAGACTATGCCCCTGTTCACAACAGTTTGGAGAAACTTGACTTTTCTTGTGTTGTATGTTGTACAAGATTAGCTGATTAAATCCTAGAGTTTAACAGGCAAATGTCTCCTTTGCATCACAACAAGTAACTTGAGAAAAGCAAACAAAGGAATCAACACTGACACTTACTCCAAAAGAGCCACCCACAGTGAAAGGTTCTATGGCAACCCGGCTCCCTGAACCTCCATTAGTATCATCTTCTGTCGATTCATCTCCTTCATGAGAGGCTTCTGGACCAGTACCCTCCCTGACTGCCTCCTCTTTATTGATAACTGTGCTACCAGACAACGTTCTTGACAACATGGGTTTGCTGCTTTCGGAATCCATACTTTGCTCAGAGCCTGAACTTTGCAAACTCTCCCGACTCTTGTTGACTGATAAAGTGAATCCTTCAGGATGCTCTGCTATTGCATCAAAGAATTCTGCATTTTCATCATCCTCTAATTCTTCTAATTCTTCTTCCTCATCACTGTCGCGTCCCGGTTCACTGCCGGGAAGATCAGACAAGATTGCACCAGTGCTTTTCCGGCATGCCCTTTCAAGGGTATTGTGCTGTTTAGCTAAGGCCTCTACAGTTTCCTCAAGGGTGATACGTCGCTGGCGTTCTAGCTGCAAAGTCTTCTGCCACTTCTTTTCCTGTGTTTGAGCTAGTTCTAAGAATTCTGCACAAGCCTGGGAGAAATCAAAGCAAAATCACTTAAAATCGCATCACTTTACAATGTTTTTTTTTTTGCATTAAAGTAAGGTTTGACCTTACTTCTAGAGTTTGAAGCAGTGGCACGCAGTAGGCAAGTGTGCGTATTGTATTAACCTGATGAGGAATATGTGTGCAAACTCCATGCTACGCTGTTCATTGAGTGAGTAAAATAAACGCTTGACAAATCGCTGTGGTCTGCGAAGTGTCTTACCATACCGACACCTTGAAACATCTTGACATTGTTTTAAAAAGTAATTACTTAACCCTTTAACTTCCAATGGTGACTTTATAGATTTTACTCTGGCTAATGCCAGACAATTTTACTCATCACTGGGGGACCTCTAAGGGACTAAAGGCTTAAATACAAAATATTTTCCTTGACAATGCATGGCATTGACCATCCAGCCAAAAGCCCTTAAAACGACACTCAAGCTATAGCAACTATTCATTTCTCACAATGGCAACTGGTTTGGAGATCTTCGAGGTTCCAAAATCAAGAGACCAATCTTTGGCAACAAGGATTTCTTAGATAGCGCTAGCTACAAAACCATGCACAGGTTATAAGACAAGCCATCACTTTGGGGAATGCTCCTACAGGCACTGCAGACTGTAGTCACAGTGGGAAATGGGGTCCCAACCACTCTGCCAAACTGCTGACTTTATACATTCACACCTGGTTAACCATACCTCCCAACATGCCATTAGAATTTGAATCTACAAATGGTTTCGGAACATGACCATTGTGAGAAAAACAGGATTGTGTTTCAAGTGGCCATTGAAAACTTGAGCAGTTGTAATAAAAGAAATAATTATTGCAGATTCGAAATACTGAATTACACTTATTATGAACGTTGCACTGTAAACATGAAGAAACCCACAATGGAGAAGACTACAAATTTCTCGGCACTTACACTGATCATGGCATTTGCAGTAATCCTGAAAAGAGTGGCCTTCTCATTCACAAACTTCAGCTTAGAAAACAGCGTAGGATTGTCTTCCACTTCTTGAAGCTCCACAATGGCACGCTGAAGGACAGAGCCATGTTTGCCTACAAGATCATTACAAGTCTGCAAGTCGTCCAACTTTGTGTTCAGTGGCTTGATGTTCTCAGCTTGATCACTGTTTGACTCTTCTTCTTCATCTGAAAATAAAACATGAAAGTCATTTGAATTCTTGTACTTCCTTACAAGTGCACAGTAAAAGGACCTGTGTCACAAAATTTAGCCAAATTCAGCAACAAGGGACTGGCCAAGAAATCAAGCAAAACATAATAACACTTAAAACAATGAAGAAAGGGATTAATAAAACAGCAAATACAAAAGAAGGCATGGATGGGCAAAACTAAAGAAGATTAAAACAGATTGCAATTGGGGTTTTTGAAAACTCTTTAGACTAGCAGTCTTTCCAACTTTATCTCTGTTGTTTGTAACTCTACATGTGCTCGGGAGACATTTCTTGGTTAACGTTAAGTTGCATGCTAAGTAAGGGCGAGTAATTGTCAAAACTTAACAAAATGGACTGCACCGCTTTAAGTCATAACAAGCTTTGACATCATTTCAAATGATTGGTTTAGAGAGAATTACTACGAAGGAAGTGCAGTAAAATAGTACCGTAAAGACTCGCAGATAAGCCGCACCCTTTTTCCATAAATTTGCGATCAAAATCGTAGGCGCGGCTTATCTGCGAGACCATTTGGGAAAGGTGCACTGCTTCTGGTGTCCAGTCTTCCATCGTCCGATATTATGCCTGGTTACACAGCTTCGCAGAATGCATGCAAGAAAACAACAAATTTACGCGCAAAATTCTATGGAAAAACTGCCTTGAATAGAGAAATACCTGTGACCAAATACCAGGATAATGTCAATCATATGTCATAAGTGGTAAACATGATGTTTATTCTACTAACGAGCTAAAATTACAGGTAAGACTTTAAAGTATTTTTCAATCCATTGTTGGCGAGTTTGCCTTGGATGAAGACAGAACACTTCATGGTCTCGACTTTGGATTTCATTCGAGTTTTTTTTATGAAAAACCGTTTTTTCAAAATTTGAGTTGCTAAACTCGGGGTGCGGCTTATCTGCGAGTGCGGCTTATCTGCGAGTCTTTACGGTAACGATACTGCAATGTTAATAATCTTAAAAATGCTTGAATAGGGAGGCCTCATCATATTGAGTTTTTGTGGCACTACAAACCTTATACTAACACAAAACAATCAGCTCATGCACAATGAAATAAAAAAGGCAACAGTTAACGTTAACAAATAAGCACGGCTAACAGAAGATTAATTATTGCAAACCCCCAATCTTCTTCACACCACATTTAAAATTAGAAAAAGAGCCCCTGTCAATGTCTGTTTAGCTCATTCAAGCACATAAAGTAATGTTGTTCTTAAAGTACAATGCAAGTTATGCTACAAATCTAAAGGATAAGGAATCTACCTGCAACTAAAGAAAAATGGCAAAGAAGCAAATCTGGTTTCTTAAGAGCACGTGCACCCAGCCCTTTTGACATCAATGTTTTCAACAAACCATATTTGATCATAGCTTTAACTCCGGTTAGGAGCACTCAGATTTTTTTCCAAGTATGCTCCAGTCACCATCGCCCAATACATCATTTCATATTTGATTACTGAACCAATACCAGGGATTCCCATTTGCAGTCATCTTACCCTGTGTAGCTGGAGGTTTTGTCCAAGCGAACGAACAACCAGTTGCTCGCCCCTTCTTGTGTGTTCGCTCAGACAAAACCACCACCTACGCAGGCTACAGTCATCTGTGCCATTTATAATTCCGCACTTTTGCAAAGGCAATAAAAGTTTTTCCAAGTGATCATGACTACCATCATTCTGAAATACTCACTCTGCTGAAGACTTGGACAAAAAATGAACGTAGATCTCTGACATAACATTTACATAAAACTTCACTGATTTTAAGAGAAGATAGAGATTTTTAAAAACAACAAACAATTATTATTTTGTCAAGGAACCAAAGTCAGGACTTCTCAAAATAGTGCTGTCCAGTGCTTAGAACAAGCCTTTAGAAAACACATTTTAGTACCTAAAATGTCATCTTTGAAAGGCAAAGGACAATTCACTTCAAGCTTCTCTCCTCCGTTGTTTCTATATGAGACTGAAATGTTCCTCTTCTGTGACTTTAGTCTACAGAATCTCCACAAAAACATCACAAATAAAAGCAAAACATGGATGTTATTTTCCCCAGTTATGCAAGGCACAGTCCATTGCTGTAAGTCATCTTTCCAGTATATAAATCATATGTACTATGTTAAGGTTCTTCAACATTTTGGACAAAATTCAAGAATGAATCTGAACATATCCAACAAAGTATTTCTACACACTAATTTGCATAAATCTACATGTCATTTCCACAAAAATGACCCTGTCACATGCAGAGGGAAAACTAAAACAAGTTACAGACAGGATAAGATGCCATTACAGTATTTTATTTGAATGTCTTTAATGAAGCAACCAATAAAAAGGACCACGAAATCTGCATTGGTGTGAATTCAACTTATTTGCTGGTACCTGCTAAAATTGACCCCAACATCAAGAGAATAAATTAACAAGAACCATGACAAAATGGCTTCCAGAAAGAAAAAAAAAACAGGCAAATTTGATGGCCAGTTAAGGAACAACCAATCCATTATTTATCAACCACAAAGGAAAAACAACATAAGAAAAACAACAAACCTTCCTTAGATAATATCATCTTAAACCACAGAGTTACATACAGTGTAGCAAGCAGTGTTGACTAAACTGATCTTGAAAATATTCACTGTCTGCAGCTGAACTCTTCCCTGTCCAGGGCTAATCAAAAGGGGCTAATTTCTGTTGTCCACCAACACATTACATAAATGCTTATAGCACTTCAAATGCCTACAGTTGCCTGCCACAGACAAGAACCACACAACCATGGCTGAGGAACAAGTCAACTGCTCAGGTTTTCAATGTGAAGTTAATGACGCTATGACTTCTTGATGACTTTTTTGTTGAAAACCCAACTCTAGCATCAGGCACATTTAGATCCTAAATCACACTCTCACTGCCTTCAAGCAGGAAAAACTAGACTTCGCCAAAAATCTAGCTGAGTGTCTGCTAACCACATCAATATCAGATCACTAATTTTTTCTAAGGATTAATTTTATGCAAATAAAAACACACTAAATTCATGCTAATTTACACTGATCTTGACTTACTGTCATTTGGTTCCCTAGGTTATCTTTAACTGTTTCAAAAATGTTGACCAGTAGTGATTTCAAATGTCTACAAATTCTTCAAATCAAAAACAAATAGAACTGGTTTCCTTTTTGAAAGTTCTGGTACCAGTGCAAAACACATCACCCTAGTTATCAGTTTCATCATTTCGCAGTAACTGATTGGATGAAAGTAAGCTCAGCAAATACTTTGGTTGCTAAGAGACCAGTCACTTCCCAGACAATTCCTGATCTGATAAGGCACTTTAAAGAAAGGAACAGTTATCTCTCTACAGAGGAAGATAATTTCTCAAAAGAAATACTGAAACTTATCTATTTCTGAAAATAGTCACAGTAGTAAAATTAATGTAACAAACCGCTCTTTGCTTTTTCCATGTTAATAGAAAGTGAAATCTCAAAGTATTACAAGATTGACACACAAAGCAGTGTAAACAAAAACCTCACTGTGATCTTAAACATAGCATAACTTTCTGAATAAGTGACCGATATAACTAAACCAATAAAGCAGTACTGATTTTAGAACTGAGGGGTAGAAGTATTTCCCAGGGTTTTAAGTTTTGAAGGCAAAAGCCCATAGCAGAATAGGTGACAGCGACAAATCACGGCTCACCAGGCAACTACAAAAGGGCATCTCGAGCAATGCTTCCACAAAGAAATGACTACAACTGCTGCTTTCAGCATTCTGACACAAATTCCATTGATAATGTTAATTACTTTTTTTTTTTTGGGGGGGGGGGGCTTCTTTGCAACTGCTTAAGTTGCATACTTTACTATAATGATCATTCTAACAATAAGACCAAATCTTAATTGCTCTGGCAGAGAGCAACCCAGGGTATCTAATTGAACGTTCTGCAATAAAACCCAATCAAACAATGATTAGATTTGGCAGTTGAACATAATATTGAACTCAAAATAAAACTTGTCAATAAAACATTTGACTGCTGAACGGTGGGCCATCGGACTCAATCAAATGTTCCCTGGCTGCTTCTACAAAATATGTATAAACCAACATTGACATCCAGCTCGATATTTTTGGGCATTTTTCTGTTTATTGCACTTAATAAAAGTTGATTATGATAACTCCTGGGTGTTTTACTTAGTTTCGGGTATTAAATAAGAGATGCAGTCTGAACAAAATCGAGTGAGATTAGGTGTGAATGCTTTCGATTTTGTTCGAATTTGCTTGGCCAAATGCAAATGAAAACCAACCACTCAATTAAGTTTCATTTGATTAATTTTTGGTTTGATTTTATCGATTAGACATCCCAGGAAGCAAGGAGTTACAGATCTAGCTCAGACTCTTCAACTGTTATTATTGATGACTGCATCAGAAATTTACTGTTCATGTGTAAGCTTCTTTTTTTTTTCCATTTAATTTTCCATTTGTTTCAGCAAGCATAGGTTTTCCTTGACATATCATTTCTTTACAATATAAAGCCTGGTAACAGTGTTCTCTTCAAAGATTATGGTCTCTTACCTGCAATTTATAAGCACTACCTCCAGTCAGTCCAAGTTATCTTTCAATGCAATGATAATTTAGGCAATCATTATTTTCATATTTGCACCACAGGAAAGCCCTTGATTTTTTTTATACTGGATGAGGCAACTTGAAATGATTTGTTTTAGTATAATTTTTTTGTTAGTTCTATTTTGTGCAAATATTCTTCCGGTTCTTACGTGCTGTAGACAATTGCAAATGACAAGACAATTGCAAAACTCTTTGTCCAGTCACTTGGACTCTGACCTTTGATACACCCCTTTGTCACACCACTTGATGACATCATTTGCCCGTCTGCACTCTTACTTATAACACACATTTTATACTGTTCATTGTAAAAAAGAAATGGATGCATTAACTATTCCTAGAATTGTAAAACCATAACAAATTAATGTAAAAATAGCAGATCTAACACAGGCACTCAGAACAAATAAAGGTGTCTGTTCAATATCGTTTCAATCTGCACTGGCACCAGAGCTGTCATTGGGTAGCCTGTTTATTGAATATTCCCACTCATGACAACTGTGTTGCTTTGTGAGTTTATTTCTTCTTTTGTCCCCAGTTAATCTGTCAAAGCTAAATAACCAGACATGTAAACAAAGTGTACAACCATAGACAAGTTCACTCTTAAAATCGTTTTACCCATGATGTGAGTAATGGGTCACAGCCCTCTACTGGCAGTGCTGGCTACATTCACCACAACATTATACTACTTTATATTAAACAAGTAGCCCCTCCTATTTCTCCAATCCCTGCCCCACCCCTAACAAGCAAGGATCCCAAAAAGTGTGACTGACCAATTAATTCACATTCTTTTGTGTGCACACTATCCAATCAGAAACCAAGAAAAGCCATCTTCAGCTTCTGATTGGATAGTTAACAAGCATGAAAATGAAATTCACATATAAAACAAAGCAAAGCGAATAATATTTTATTATTTTATATTTATATAAGTCACGCTCTATTAGTCCTTGTCCTATTTCCTGCATATTACCAAAAGAAAAGGAAACAAATTATAACTTAAGGAAAACATCTGTAAAGCGCCCAGCAGTTAATACTGAAAGGTTGAAAAACTCGTATGTAAATAGACTAATTTTTAAATACAGTATTTAGGTTGCTAGATTATTGATGTTATTTTTATTAATATAGCTATAGCTGTAATTTCTTAAATTTGATATATTTGTAACTCGAGATATGTTCTTTTATCACGAGATAATAAAGATTATTATTATTATTATTATTATTATTATAATGTAAATGCTACACAGTATCAATAACAAAGTTAAAATTAACTTTGTGTAAGAACAACACACAATCTCAAAACACAGAAGGCACAGACTGAGAAGATTTTTTATGTCTGCATCGTTCGTCAGACGATGCCTCTACAACAAAATAGTGATCAGAAGTGGCTGTGTGTTCTGCTCAATTAACGGAAGTAACGTTATCACATGACTTGAAAAAATAATACGAGAAATGATACACAAATACTGCAAGCTTGCATGACTGAAAATATGTACGTGGAACACGCGAGCGAAAACTCAACTGTTAAAATATCACACAACAAGCAAACGTCATTTTTTTTCCTGCGCGGTCCTGCAAAGGGCTAAATATATCGCCTGAGACAGGTAAAATGCTTGAAAAGATCGGACACAAACATTACATGAATATGAAATGAAGTGAACGTGTTTAACTTTAATTGACACCTGTGAATGTTCATACCGCTTCGTTAATACGTACACGCATTAGAAAATGTGATAAACCAGCTGAAAATCCAAAAGCCTTTTAGAGAAAGGGTTATAGCAAAGTTGTTTGAAAGTAAACACGGCACGTCTGTCAAACAATCTTAATTATAAGTCGTGGTCTTGCACAAATACTTTTGTTTCTTGGAGCTTACAACGCCAGCACAAGGTTAAATTACAAATCAATTGATCAAAGAGAGAAACTGATAACAAAAAGCAAACCTGATTCGAGCATTTTGATCGCTTTCGCCTTTGCGAGCTCCAAAGCAGTAACCCATCGTTGTCTTTCAACTTCAGAATTTGCTCTCATGTAGAAAATTTGTGTTCCTCCATTAGAGATGACGAAACTACACGAATCTTCCGAGTCGATGAAAGCTCCGGCGAGGTTTATTGTTCCTCGACAAGTGTGAGCCATTTCGGCTTGGCTCCTATAACACAAAAAATACGAGCTTTGAGCAACCAATGGATCGTCCGCCATCTTGAAATTCGCGACGATGGTATGTACGTCTAGAAACTACAATACCTGTAGTAGGATAAAAGTCCATTTGAAAGGACGAACCATCTCTTCTGATAGCCTTTGATGTAATTCGTCCACTTCAACAGCCATCCTCTAAAATGATCAGGGCAAACGTGTCCGTCCGGCATAGTCACATTTTCAGCCGGAACGTCCACAAAAGCAAAATCTTTGTTGGTGGAGCTAGACATGGTCACGTGATAGGACGGGACTTCAAGCTTAACCCGTATGACAGGAGATCTTAGGGGGAAAAATATTAAAGATTAGGTAGAAATAGAAAAAAACTATCAACGAACTAGGATGATATGAGGCCAAGTTTCTTTGCGTAATATCATTGGTGTGTAACCAACAAAGTAAACTTACATGCCAAGACTTGCAGGAACAAAATTTACTAGAAGCAGTACCCGTACGATTTCGTCCTCCCCCCCTTAAACTTCCCCGAACCCGTATCCCGGGGAAATTTTTAAGAGTTGGATTCAAGTCCACTTTCTCCTTCTCGTGTAAACGGAATCGTCCTAGTGTAATCACAGGCAGCCCAGCCGTAGCTGTAGATTTCTAACAAGCCGAATAGCGGTGGAAATATTAACACTCTGGCCAACCCCTGGTGATTTGTGGGTTCAAATGACCAGCTCCCAACAAGAGCGTACAAATGAACCCACAAAATAAACAGCTCCCAACAAGAGCGTCGCACCGGCATCACGAGATCACGGGTTGAAACCCCGTTGAAGTCCTGAATGTTTTCAGGCTTCTCTACGCAATTCCTAAAATTGCGTCCATAACTGCGAGGATCATAGCATCATTTGCCTTCCATTGTCTCTAGTTAATACGCTTGCAGCCTGACTGTGAACGGTATGTACTTGTACTGTATTTTTACAACCTAGCTACCTCCTAAGATTGGGCTGTCTGTGATAGAAATAATTTCTGAGCACAACAGATTTCCGTTGGACAAGGTTGTTTGGCCTGTCAAAATATTTTGTTTTCAAACGAAACAGCGAATATTGTCTTTTCGTGCCACACATACAAGACGTTAAGAAGGCTCTGAAAAGGTCGGACAGAAAGACTGCTTGATCATGAAGATGCGACAGTTAAATGCATTATGTCTACTTTACTCACCCAGGAACGCGGGAAAGTGTAGCAAATTCAATAGATCCATGATCAATCTTCAAAATGCTTTCGGCACGGCAAGTTCTGTCGCTATTGCAGGAACAGATAATACCCATATATAATGTATTTTCAGCATTGCTGACGCCAAGCTTGCCCTGGATCAATCAGAGTGAAAGCATGGCCGGAGGTGAATAAGGCCAATTTTTGCTTTTGGTTCAAATCCTCAAAACAGAGCGAGCTGCAATCATGACGAAAATCCGCCGTAAGATAAACAAGCACTTAAGAGGAATGATTACAGCGTAAATCACATTTTTGGATGACCTTGAATACCTGTTGATACTTGAGAACTGTCAAGTAAAGAGATACGAGTGACTAAGCAAGTGTCACGCAGTAGATGTCACATGTAATAAGCTTTTTCTTTTGAATGGAAAAGCTGAAACGCCTAATAACACAGCGTAAACCACTGAATCTATTACAAGTTGACGTGTAATTGTCGTTCTTTCCAATAAATTTTATATTTTGTTTTTTATGATATACCAAAAGCACTTATCCCCGGGGGTTTTCCCTGGCCGGCGTCCCCACGATTGGAGAGAATGAAAACTGAAAGCATTGAATGGTGAAAAATAGCACTCCCCCAAGAATCACTTGAATGCGAACATCCGGAGAACATATGTGAACTGTATAGAGATGAGGTGAAGCGAAAGAGAGAAAGAGAGAAAAAGAGAGAGAGAGAGAGAGAGAGAGAGAGAGAGAGACAGACAGACAGAGACAGACAGACAGACAGACAGAAAGAGAGACAGACAGAGACAGACGGAGGGAGGAGGGGGAAGGGAGCCCCATGCACACCCTCCCTCAGAGGTCCGTCCCTAGCAAAAGAAAGCGAGTTCCCACACAACAAAAACCACAACTGCAGTACTTGGTGAGTGAAAGACCAATTTATTGTTCGGCATCTCACTTGCCTGAAAGCAGGCTCTTCCCCTTTCCCTTGCGCCCCGAGCAGCATCTCACATCTTTTAAGCGTATTATTACATACGCATACCTATGTTTCCACATTCGACCTCGACAAATTTGGTCTCGATGATGACGACACAACCTGCAAGGAGAGCCTCCATTACAATCATACTTTGAGCGTTCTCTAATACTTTGCGGATGCGATTTCAACGAGATACTCAGCGATTTGTTTATCCGAGTCTGATCAGGAAATGCTGTTTTCCAGTTTTCGACAGGACTCTGCTACCTGCGTTACCTACAGTACAGACTACTACCAACGAATTGCACTCGAAAGCTGGTTCACTAACTTAGAACAAACTAAAACAAAACCAAATCGCTGCCAACCTCTTCCCGCACCTTACAGACGATTACTCGACCGAAAACAGTAGCTCATTATGCCCGTTTATTATACAACTTACAACCTTTTTCTACTCTATTTACACAACCAAAAAGTCACCGCTCACGTCTTCACAGCCAATCACATCACGGGTTTACTAAGGGCTACTCCACCCATTAACCAATCGAATCGCTCACCAGGATTTTTGAATTTTCAACTGACTAAAACCGATCACTTGACTCTGAAGATGGCTTCCGCACAGGTTGTCAAAACGTCAGTCACCAACAACAGTCCTTCTCAGGACTCCAGTCACCCTGATTATCATTTTCAATCAAGGTATGTTACTCCTAGGTTCAAACCATTTTCTTAATAAACAAGTCATTACCGGTTTGTGAGGTCAATGTCATCGGGCTTAATGAGATTCCCGCAGCTACTGCCAAAAGACTATGATCACCATGGCAACGGTAATGTTTTTTGTACATGGCTTACTTAACTACCAAGGATTTCATCACGGGACTATGTAATTTTTTCCCCTACTACATTTCAGGTTTCTTAGTCTAATTGCCGCATTATAATCAAGCGCTTACTTGCATATACACTGCCCTTTATTTTTTTTTATCTTAAATCAGAATTCTTGAAGTCATTTATTTTAAATCCCCGTACAATGACTGTCTGTACGAGTCACTGACAGAGCCATGCGCAAGGCTAAACTTATGATGTAACAGCATCATAGACTTCCAAGTAATTGAGAACAGCGATCGACTTCTGGCCGACCCTGCAATGCAATAGGCTACTTTGGAATTGTGCAAGAACAAAAGAGCAGAGGACTAATTCGCATTTTCTTTCGTTAAAAGCGCAGGAAAATGAAAATTAGTCCCCTCAAGATGGACTCTGTTCTTTTGTTCTCTCACTATTCGAAAGTAGCCTATCGTACGGTAGGCAAAGAGTAAATTGAATGCTTGCTTCGTGTTGGTTTCGTCACCAGAAGATGTCACCCCCACAGACGCAAAGTCAACACGAACTGATTCGATTAAGGGCCTTGGGCGACCAGTTGCAGTGGGATGCCAAACAAACAGAAGACACGGCATGTGTTTCCTATTGGTGTACGATTTACTGACGATTGAAGAACAACAGGTATCGAGGCCCGATCCAAACTAATGCGTTTTGAAAAGTGTCCGTTTTCATCTGACGAAAACAAAGCAAGAAAATAAAAAATGCCCACCCACACTTAAAGTTTTATTAAGTGTCTCATGCGAAAGTGGCCGTTTTCAACTGAGCACACTAAAACGAAGCGGTTCTTCGAAAGTCTCCTCGTTTGAAACCGTTTTTGACGGCCTCTGCTTTTATCCGCGTTTCCGGATGCGTTTACGATAGGCAAAAACGCATCAAATATGCCTTTTCAAGCAAATCCGTCAGCGCATTAGTGTGGACGGGGCCTATGAGTGAGACATGAATAAAATGGCGTGGTATCGATATTACCCTTTACAAGACTTACTCTGGAGAAATTTTTTCCAAGGCCCGAGAGAGAAGCCCGCGCTGGCGACCGAGACAAGCACCTAGCATCGAGGAGGGTATTGTCCCCCTCTCCACGTTTCGCACGCTCGCTCGCCACCTCGGCGTTCTCTTTCGGATCTTGGAAGAAACATTCCTCTGACACCCATGCAGGGCATGTAAAACTGAGCGAGGGCTAAAGCCATTCAGTATCATCTGTAGTTAAGAATGGCAAGGATTGAAAAGGACTAGATTATGTTTTCAATAAAGAAGGCCCAAAACACAATGATGTAGATAGCGTTTTCTTGAAAGACTCATCTACTAAGTACAAAGTAGTGACACTTGACACGTCAAGCAGTGCAAAAGGCGCGACATTATAACAATGCCTTACTGTCAGGTAGAAGGGGACTGGTGAATATATACTTATCGTGTTTTTCATGTAAAATTACACTAATTATCCGAGGGTCAAAAGTTTATTAGTGTTGCCACTACATGTATTACGCGTTACCCTAGTTAAATAAAGTTTGATTGTTTGATAGCTTGCTGTGCAGGCGTCTTATTAGCGAACGCGAGTTACCTTTCTTGAGTACAGTTATTCACGGAGCCGCCATGTTGGGTCTGAGATTGGCGAATTCTCCTTGTCTATAGCCCACCCCCTTGGTAGCAATTTGTTTCTCTCCCCAACCCTCCTCTGCTTCAAATGCTGGAAAGGTGTATTAGGGCCGATTTACACGGTACGACTTTGTTGCATGCGACGAGCTTACGA
>BLFK01000490.1:3434823-3459090 GCA_014634185.1 Astreopora myriophthalma
TTGGAAAGGATGAAACAAGTTTAAGAGTTGCTAGAGGTGCAGCCAGAAGGATTTATGGCTTGAATTTAAGAGCCCTTCAAACTTCCCAAGTCAATCATAACTCAATAGTGCATGAACGAGTTGTTTAATTACTATAATAACAATGCACTTTTGCAAGGCAAGAAAAAGGTCAAGTTGCTTGCATCATCAACATACTCAACAAGTTGATGATGTGAGCTAAATTTTTGATCACATGGAATTGTTAGCACTAGCTGTGATTTATGTTACAATCAACTATTCCAGATAGTTTCCTTTGGTTATCAGGAATGAAAATCAATTCTCCAAGTAGCAAGATTTAGTCAAAAAATTAATTTTAATCTCAATTTTCTTTGAAGATTTTTGATCAAGTGAGAATTAACACAACATATCGACATCCTTTTACCAATTCACTTTTGACTTTTGGGCTTTTTTTACAAGTGAATTATCAATACAACAGGGACTTACATTTTTCTGCAAGCCTTGTTACTGACACTGATAAAACTTCTCCCTTCCAGTGCTTGATCAAAGCTTCTAGAAGTTCCAGATGTCTTTCCAGAGAGTGTTGATCCATGGATTCCTGCAGCTTGGCTTTCACTACTTCTGACAGACTTTCAAATGCTGTAAGAGCCAAGGGAAAGACAGGCTTAGTGTCTAACTAAAGATAGACTGTACATGTATCTGATTTAACCCGGAGGTTATGGGTACGGACAACCTCCATAAATGGTGCCTGATTTATTACCCCTTTGGATCTTAGGTCAACCTACTAGTCCCATTTAGGTAAAAGTTCTTTTGAATTGTGCACAACGTAGGAAGGCTAGAAAGGTATTTTAGTATAAAAGCACAAGGACATCTTGTTTGGCCATCATTATGAAACAAGGTTATGTTCCACCAAGATGTAGTTGGAAGACTTTTGGAGAATGAATATTTTGTATTGAGTGTTTAAAAAAAAAATAGAGAATGACATTGCCCCTTCGGAGAAGTCCCTGGGAACAAAGTATGTATTACACTAACAAAAATGGTCCCAGTTGTTCAAAGGGTGTATAGCACCACCGACCGGATAAATCATTGAGAGCAATTATCCGGTGGATAGTGATTTATCCAGTGAATAGCATTATACAACTTTTGAACAACAGAGGCCTGAAGAGTAGGAGGTGAACCCTGAAGAGGATTACATGAAAGGTCCAAAGAAGGTTTGCATAGGAGAATAAATGCATGCTGTCACAATGTCCTTTAGTGTATGTTGAATGGTATAAAAATAAACAAGACATGTACAGTCCCCAATGCAGGGGAAGGTTTGCTTAAGGAGGGGGGGTGGGGTTGGTATGTGCCTCCTGATATAACCAAGCATTTCACGTCATGTATTAATAATAAATAAATAAATAAATAAATAATAAATAAATATATGTAAAAAAATGTATTGACTTACTAAGGTGGCTAACATCATCCGCAGTTCCTGAACTTGAAAATCTGTTTTCTCTTGAGGTAAACAATTCTTTTCCAAATGAAGCAGAAAATAAAGGCAATCTTCTGTGTTCTGTTCGTAAACAACTACAGGAACAACTCACATGTCGTGCTATGCATGGTTTTCTGAGGAAATACGTAACAGAAACTGCAATGATTGGACGACCTAGCGCTGCTAGCTGAAAAACTTGCAAACCACGACAGGAAGCCGCCATGCTGGTCGCCATCTTGGATTTATAAATCAACCGAGCCCGCGAGTTATCAAGTTTTTGTTCGTGTGGACCCCACTGGACACACTGCCGGCGCATGTAAAGCAAGAGTCCTCCCATTATCGATTTAAAAGGTTGGAAAGAACGTTCTTTGGTTTATTTATTTATTTTTTTCGATTTTTAAAATTCCAATTCTGCATTGTTTCTCTATTGTATTTGGCCAATTAATGTTCTTTCCTTTTTCCAAAATTTCCCCCACTCCTCCCTAGTGTGTGTTTTTGTTCCTTTGCGTGCGACTATTTGAATTCTCACTTTGTTGGTGATGTAAATGATTTGAAATGCCTTTTGTTATTGGATAATTTTACGAAATCGACGAACGAATGAGGTTGATTATGGTGCCCTTCCTTCGCAGTTTTGGCCGTTTTTACTGCTGTAGGGGCATAAATCTAATTTTGTAGCCTTTTATACGGAGTAAAATCATTCGAGGAAATATTGCTGAAGTTGATTCACAGTCATGGAAAACAATAACAGTATTCCCTATGGTACGATTTCCTGGGACAACGAGGATTCATTCTCTCAAGCGAGTCAACAACGAGAATCTCAAAGAACTCCTCTTGGACGAAATCCTATTGCAACGGGAAATAATTACAATGGACTGAGATACTCTTTGCGAGGACCTCAATTTCCACCACCTCAACGAAGACTTGAAGGCGTTGGGCTGTCCAGGCAAATGGGTCTAGCTAGTTCTCTGCAAGGACAGCTACAAACGCCGCATTCAAACTTTCAGCTCCCGAGCAGTTCAATTCCTTCTTCATCTTCGTCGAACAACGTTCAGTACGAGAGGTTTTTCTCTTTGCGACCTGTGTTAAATACACCTTCAACACATGTACAAATGCAGACTATACAACAACCCTTGGCCAGTACTAATTCAACTAGTGAAACCCATACTTTTTCCAGTCCATCCTCTAACTCTTTACCTGGGTTAGCAAGTTTAAATGATCCTTCAACAGGATCGCGGTCACAGTTTGCTAGCCTTTCAACTCATGTCTCTTTTGACCGTGGTTACAATAACAACAATAATGTTGAGTTACCAGTACTACAAAGTGCAAGCTTATGTGAGGGAAGGTAAGTGAATTAACTGGTAAATGTGGATTCATGTATAGAACAATTTTCAATCAACTTTCAAAAGTAATCATACAGTTGCTTTGGTTTTTGGTTAGCTAGTGTGATAAGATTGTATCAAAAACTTGTGTGAACTTTTTGTCCAATCAGATGCCAAACTAATCAACCAATCATTGTAACCCTCCCCAGCCTTGGTACCAGGCCAGCTTCCTTTACTTGCCTTGCATTCTGATTAGTAAAACCAAGTTATCAATTACCTCAATGTGCAATTAGCTGTAGGGTCTAATTTTCCTTCTGTTAGTATAGGCCCTGTGATAATTAACTTTGGTTTTGATTTGATGGCATTCGATTGAAAACCACTGTAATGCATGCATGCCAGGGACTGTGGAGGGCAAAAAAGTCTGGCCAAGACAAGAAAGCATTTGAGGTCACTCTTACCCTTTTGTCTCCACTGATCACCCAAACACAGATTTCTTGTTTTGGTCTTTTTTGTTGAAGGAGTTTTGACTTATTTTGTCCCAACAGAACAAAACGGAAAAGTAGTTTCTCAGATAATGAAGATGGGTAAGTCAGAATCATCTGAACTCATATTTTATTGATAAGAATTTCAACGTAAGTCAAAAAAATTAATATAGAAATGAATTTGATTGACAAGAATTTCGGAACGCACAGTTGCTTGTTTATCTTTCATTTCAAGTTATCTTCCCTTCTTCTTTCATTCTAGCCAAAATGGTCCTGCCAGCAAGCAGTTTTTGTCGGAGGAAAGAATGGCTGCACGGATGCACAATTTAAGAATAAGCAGTGACCACAATTACCCTATAAATTTTATGCAAAGTTTCCTGGACCAGTTTGTTGTGCGTGAGGCAGCTGGCAGTTCTGAAAGTCAATTTCCGGATGATGGTGATGAATCAGAAAACAATAGTGAAAGCTTCATAGAAAGGTGAGTACGTCCCAACAAATACCATTTTTAATAGAAAGGATATTGAGTAAAATAAGGGAGGGAAACATGTAACCTCATCTAGACCAGGCTTTTTTTAATCTCTGGGGCCAAGAAACAAGCATTTGTTTGAAAGTCTCCTTACCAGCACTATAAGAAGCCTATTGAGGATAATAAGGAGAACATGGATGTTGATATTTGGTCAAAATAAGGCAGGGAGGGTCAAAGTTAACCCAATCTATACCAGTCCTTTGTTACTTCAGGAGCCCGGGGTAACATGCATCTTGATGGGTGAAGAAATTCACCTTATCAGGGTTGTAGGAAAATCATGAAGAATAGCAACAAGAATGTGAATTTGTATCAGCACTTAGAGGGGTAATGACCAGGGAAGTGTGTCAATTGCTGTTTCTGTTTATCAATAATAAGCAACTGTTTTTTCTTTGCAGGCAAAGCAACATGTCAGTTTTTGTCATCCATCCTGAAGTAAAAGATGCTTTGAAGGAAAGTCAAGCCAATTCAATTTTGCCTGAGGCTGTTTACAAACAGATGTGAGTGGATGTGTTCAACTATGTTGAGAGTTAAAATAATAAATTTATTATCCGGTCGATCCTTTACTAATCACTAGCTAATCACTAGCTAATTGAAAAGTAAGTGGACTGTTTTTCACGCCAACAGTTGAATTATCAAGATCGCGTTAGGGTTACTTCTATTTTTGTTCACCTTATAGTTTACTCTATTTATTGTTTGTTTGCTGCCTTATCATTGATTTCTTTACTGCAATAGAAGCAACCCATGCCTTTCTGTTGTTCCTTGGAAAAGTCCCGATGAAACGTTTCACTTTCCAACAGAAAACAGAACAGTAGACCAGGTAATTATCCTGCAGATGAGTTTCTTGAACAAGGCTAGCTTGTCACCACAGTGTGTCAATAAAAAGACCAACTCAGGATGCACCCATAATTGAATACTCCCCTCACAATAAGTGCATTTCTCAGAAGAGAACTACAGTAATATCACTTGGAACATGGATCTCCACAGTAACAACATTATGTTTCCCAGAAGATACCCAGCAGTTCTCTCATAAAATTTCATGTATAGAGGACATTACACGGTGGCAAGAAGATATGAATTTTATGTTCTCTTGGCAAGAACAATATCTCACTCATGAGATATTGTTCTTGCCACAAGAACATAAAATTCATATCTTCGAGCTAACATGTAATTTTGTAGACAAAAACACCTTAAGTAAAAGCCACAACAGTTTTATTTGCTCAAAGGTGGGAGATGATGTCATTGATATCCTCACTTGTGAGGATATGGAAAAGATGCCAGTTCGGTCCCGGATGTAGTTTCACATGAATTTTACGAGTGGTGTAATTCCCAGTAAAACACTCACATCTTTATAATAAAAAAGGGGTAAGGGTAGCCTCCTGCACAAATGCTTTTGGGTTGCAATCTTTTCTCACCAACATTAGGGGGAAAAGATTTCTAGACAAGCCGAGAGAACATCTGGCGTATAGGAGGTTATAGAAAAGGGCTCTTCAAAGCCAATATTTTTAAAGACAAATATGAAGCTAAATTGAGAATTCAAGGGCAGGAGGGGGAGGTTGAATACTTTTTGGAACCACGTACACCTCTGTACTTTCAAAGCCAGGAACCCATCGTCCTAACTGTTGATGGTTTGGAGTGTGTTACAGTTCTTGCAGCAGATGTGTACTTGAAGAGCTCAATACCTGTGATCTATTGCATTTATGCCAAGAACATTCTTGTGACTTGAGAGTACTTCATTCCATCGGCTGGCAATTTCAATTAACCATGGCAGCTCAGCCGATGGCTTTATTGATGCTGTTTGTAACAACTACTGATTGCAATCTTGAAATTATAGGACAAGAAGGAAAGTGACCTCAGTGGAAGGAGTAGCAGCAACTCATGCATCAGTCTTATAATGGAAAGCATTCCAGAAGCAGAAGAGTTTCAAGACAAAGGGTAGGTGATTGCTACAGCTGTAAATAAATCACTTTGGAACTGCCGATTGTCCGGTGGCAAACCTCAAAAATAAAACTGGAGAAAAAAGATTTGTCTTTCCATCATATTGCCCTCGAGATGTGCACACTGCATAGGTTAGTTTACTTTGCCATCCAACAACGAGAGCTTAACACCCAAAAACTCATTGGGCCCTTTTTGCCCTGAAACTATTCAATAATATAATAATAATTTATGCAGTCATGTCTGTAATCCATGCAATTAATGCACAATCTGATTTTGAAAGGGTTTACTTTTTCCACCTCCTCACCTTTATTCTTTCATGGCAAAGTGGTGCCTTCCATAAATCAACATCAGTGTGTCAACCATCTTTCAACAGGGTCCACCATGTTGAGATTGTCGGAGAATGCAGTACATTTAGCTTGGAAGATGATGATATGGAGCAGTGAATGAGAATGTTCAAATCATTTGCTTCACAGTGTAGTTAACATTCATGTAAAGGGAAAAAAAAATGATCACAAAAAGTTGATCCAGAAAAGCATATATTCTCAAAATGTTTAATATATGTATTTGCCGTAAAGCAGTAGTGAATGTAGGTTCTGGTGAAACCTTTTTGTTCAACTGTCTTCATTAAAAAGTACTTTATAAACAGCATGCATTGTATTTGGAGGTCAGGTGCCCTGGAAAAAATGCCATAGACTGGCCCACAACCCAGCTCCTACCAGACACAACCACCCACATGGCCAGCAGTGTCCAAAACCCAGTCACAAGCCCTCACACCCCACCCCACAGGAGGGATTTGAGGGGGGGGGGAGCAACTCTTCTTTGGTAGCAGAGTTCTCTCATGGTGAGAAATAAATGAGAGGAGAGCAGAGGAGACCTCTGCAGGTCCCTGGGGAGTTCGTCTTCCCTCTCATTTACTTCTTGCAGTGAGAGACCTCTGCTAGCAGGGAATGCCAAAACAGCTCCTAAATAAGCAAATTGCCTTTAGTATTACTGAACACAAAACAACACAATGTATTGAAAGATGAGCTACAAATCACATACAATGTGTTCACTTTCTGAGCCATTCTCACTCTGGAATACTTGGATTTCCATCAGTCCTAAAAATATTCCCAAATGTACTGGTATTCGTGAGTCAGAATGTCCCGAACAAATGCATCATCAGATTACATCTCTCCTTTTCACAAATCTCTCTATTCCAAAACATTAGTCAGAAGATAGTAACATTGGCCAGTAGAGAAGACCATATGTACCCACCCACTCACCGGGTTTGAAAATATTATGACCTCATTAAGATTTGGGTCATTTAAGTTTTTATGCACACCCCACTTTAGGATGGCAGACATTGGTATGCTCAATTTTTTTATGCCACCTTTGGATAAATGAAGGGTTATTTAAAAATTGTTCAGTGTCCAAATTTTGTGTTTCTTTGAAGAAAAAATTTGAACTCCCATTGCAAAAACCTGCCATCCTTAACCCTTTAATGCCCAAGAGTGCCACTTCTAGACTTTACTCTGGTTAACGGGGACGCCAGACGATTTTAGTAGTCACTGGGGCACCCCTCAGGCAGGGGAGGGGGGGTGCAGTGAAAAAATGGAACAACCCTTTCTCATGGAAAACTGCCGCTGATTTCTTGAATAGCTTTCTAAGCTGAAAGGGATTGAATGTGTATGTTGGTTCTGTCAAATCGGTCAAATAGAGGACTTGATTACAAGTTAATTGTTGGAGAGTACGAAAGCCACGCACAAAAACACTGCACTTTATGGTTGCATAGCCGCATGAGCCCTTAGTTCCTTTAAACGGCTGGAAATAGGAATTCTCTCACGACTTGAACTTTGGGTCGATCCAAAAGTAGCGCTCGTAGTTAGAGATGACGGCTGTGTTGTTTCGTAACTACTCGTTCCCGACGAAGTACCAGATGAAGTTAACTTCGTCGTCGACTGTGATGGCGTCTCGCTTAGATATCCTTTCGTAGCGGCTATCTTCTTCAAAATATTAACCAAGGAGGTTGGAGAAACGTTTAACTTGATCAAATCTAACAGTATCTTGAACACATCAGGGTCTAGAGTAACTCCGCTCAAGTTGCACAGCTCTAGGAGCTCCTCGTCGAGGCTTTTGGAATTAGTTCGAGTCACAGTCACTTTGTAGATATCTGGCGTAGACTTGGATCTTGACATGTTTAAAAATAGTAAGATCAACAAGTTTTCTCATACAATAAAAACTCTTTGGACCAGTTTTTGCATACAACGTTGGCTAACGAAGGCAAATATTGATCGAAGGAAGTCATTTTAGGATGTATTCGTTCCCAGACTACTTTGTACTCCCAGTGGACCATTATGTATGCTGAATCGAATTCTCCACTTCGACCACACCCAAACCTTCGGCCATTTACATCATGACGCATAGAAAACTTAAGTACAGTCGAACCTCTCCTTACGGACACCTCTCTATAACGGACATTCCCCTTTGTCCCGAAAAAATTCTCACCCGTTTTCTAAAAAAAAAAACACCTCTAAAATACAGAGCCTCTCTAATACGGACAACGGACACTAAATCTCTCGGCCCCAGAGAGCGAAGTCATATAAACGTAACCTCTTTTACGGACACTCTGGTGATCCGGTGTTGACATATTGTTGACATATAGTGTGCACGAGTTTGTGATCGGCAAGCATCAACGTTTTATTCACTGATTTTCAACTGGAGATTTGAAAATTGTACTTCTATTAGTACCTTTTTGGGTGAAGCATTGCGTTGTACGTAGTTCCTTTGGTTTCAAATAACTGATTCGTATAAAGTATGTACTTTACGGACAGCTGGATTCTCTGTTAGGCCTAAACATTCTTCATTCTCAATCGACTAAACGGCATTTTTAACACCGGAATAAACTCAACTAAAGGAAAACAAAACGAAACGAAATGTGGACGTTCTACATCTCCATAGCGATTTTACATGTTGCTGTTCTTTCACAACAACCTTTTTGAACAGATGCTTATGGGAATATAACAGCTAAAAAAGAAACAGTTTTAACCAATCAATGTCCGGGAGAGTCCCTGAAGGCACCAAACATTTTCTAACTTTTAACACTAGTTCATTAGGAGCTATTGCTCTTTTTGAATAACTTGTTCGTTCTTTTGTCCATCCCCTGTCCAACCAGACACGTTAATGTCATTGTATATGCTAAATGATTGTCCTCGTTTGTTCGCGCGGAATCCAAACAGTAAACCAAAACAAAATATATCTGAAAAAGCGACAGCGTTTTGAAGTGTAACCGGAAAATGCGTGTTTCCTTTTGTTTCGTCATGCTTAACAAATGCGCATGCGCCAACTCCGTGTATTACAAATTAGTACCAAAAAATATCCTTACCATATGGAAGACATGACAATTATAGTCGCAAATATATATCGCTCCAAATCATAGTATAAAGCAGAAGGAGTTGAGCTGCAAGTACGTAAGGGATCTGTCACATATGGTCTAGGGGCCGACATTTCTCTCCCTCACTGCCTATCGGGGATAGGTATCAGAAAGTAGCAAGTATAAGCGATCCGCGGGCCGAAATCTCGGGGAGACTCGTCATGGTACACCGCTCAGGCTTAAATGTCCAGAGGTACCGCTACCGCTTCTGCATGTTTTTCTTTAGGTATTTAGTATGCGCATGCGCAACTGCCCTTGTGCACCAATATGCCGCGTGGGAGTAAATTAATATGTGCCTTCAAATCAACTTCCAGTCCGTTATAGATCTATTGTTGAAAAGAAGAAAGAGCAGAAGAATAAGTCATAATTAGGGTCTCTCCATTGGGAGGACCACAAGTAGTTAATATTCCAGTTAGCAGTGATAGTTTTTGACAACATAACAAGTTCGCATTTTGGCTCTGTTCGTTCGTTCGTCGTATCATTGTGTAACCCCTTTAGTTGGTTGATGACAAAGAATTGGCCATCGCAGTTCTTTGTTTCCTGCTGAAGAGGTACGATTTGAACCAATTAACAGCCATGACCGCTGCAAGTTTAGACAATAAAAGATGGTGATGTAAGGCGTCGAACGCTTTCGACAAGAGCTGAAATCTAGTCGCGGAGTTAAAACTCCAATCCCAAAGAAAATGTACGCAGATCTCCCTCATCAGCTGGTTCGTTTGTTGCCATGTTTAGTTAACTTTTTGCGGAAGTTCTCCCCAGTTTTATATAAATACAAACTGCTGAAGTCACTTGCGGGATTTTTTTTCTGCGAAGCATTTGTTTGCTGACGTCTCAGCGTGCATCATTGGGAATTTACTTGCTATGTTATAATTATTGTTGTTTGAGCTGCAATGTTAGGGACTTTAGGGACCTTAGCATCTACTACGGCGACGTTAACGGAAACGTCAGTTAAAACTCCTAGCTTACGGTTTCCAAATATTTTCGTGATTAATCCAGTTTGCTCAACTGATACAAATGAAAATGAAATGCGAAATGCGGAAGGGTTCCTTCTCTTGGGCTACCGCCAAGAGAAAATAATGAGATTTGACTTGGTCAGTTGATGGTAACAGACGTCGGAAAGCCGACGGCGGTCTGTATTTAAAGTCTGCTCCTTTTGCACTTGGCGAATATTACATTATTACCGTCCCTTTGTTTTGCGATGATGTTGATACGAAAGCGATACCCTGCATATACGGACTACTCTTTATTTTAGCTTTAACTTTATACTAATTTGTTGAAATGTCTCATTTCGTATGCCTTGGAAACAATCATTATGTACTCGTAGAGTTCGGAAGTGGAAGTAGTCGGATAGCGCTGAATGCCCGCCCACACCCTCAGCTTTAGACCTTTTTACTGAACTATCTTAACTGATTAAAAAATAATAATAAATAATATATATATATAAGGACCTTTTGTTCAAAAGATTTAATGATTTAGACTATCAGTCCTTCAGTTAAGAGCCACAAATAGAGGAGGGGAGGGCATTTCGTTTAATGAGTGTAATCGGACGTTCGCGTGCACTCTTGGTGACCAATATCCCACCACATGAAAAGCTAAACAGGTGTTGACCGGTTTACACGCTCAACCATCAAAACTCTCAACAAAGGAAACATTCAAGACACTTCTAACACAAAAATTTGCCCATTTGTAGACGGTGCAGCAACAACGCAAGCGATTAGAAACAAAGTCTGTTTTGCGTCGATAATCTCCTGGTGAAAACAAGATAATGGACAGTACTACATATTTGCGCAGAAAGAATAAGATGAATTAACATCAACACTGAACTTGCAGAGTTGTCGGCACTATTTGTTCAATACAGGTTTCGTGTTTATTTAGCGCACTAATTAGATGCAAAAATTCATTAAGTTAAAGTGACGGTAGAATTTTCGCAGTGACCACAACGCGTTTCAGATACAAGTTTAATTTGGGCAAAAGGCAGTATTGCGTCAGCGGTTTTTAAGGGGAAAAGATTGGACAAGAGACTTTATTGTTCGTCGAAGTGTGAAACTGTAAGCTTTTGCGGAGTGGATTACAGAACATTAGATCAGAAAAAACTTTTGAACTCAATCCGTCTTGTGACTCCATTCGCAGCAACCGATAAACGGGGAACTTACTACCTTGACATGTCAAAGAGCACAATTTTGTACCTTCGAATAGGCGACGGGAAGAACCTTCCGCGGAAAGATCTGTAAGTTGAAGCAAATTTCTTTCTCCTTAATCTTAATCGCGGAGAGGACATTTTAGACAGTTTACTAAACATTAATTGTAGATGTCCCAAACAACTCTTGAAATAATTTTGCGCAGTTAATGAGACAGCTCGGAAGCAATTTGGTTTTCTCTTTCCTTAATAAAACACGCAGGTCTGGAAAGAGCGACCCGTACTGTATTGTAAAAGTGGATAGCAACACTGTGGCGAGGTAAGAAAACTGATTTTCAATAAATGTATTTTAAGACACTTTGCCACGAATTCCTTCGGTATTCCTTGCATAAATGAACTGAGAGACATTCTTCGATTAAAAGTTCAGTAAATCTTCAAGGTAATCAATTTCTCAACAACTTCAGATCATTTAAAATGAAAGGGGTACAGGACTTTTCCTCTGGAATGCGATACGCGAATGAACAAGAAATTCCGACAAATGGACGGCCAATTAATGACATTAATCAGCCTAAGCGGGTTGTATTCTATCTCAATAAATATTCAGTCACTTAAATATTAGAGATAACCATTAAATGATCCTGATTTCTAAAAAAAGAGAAAGAGAACCCGGTTCGTTTGGTTGAAATTCTCTTCGAACCAAAATCAGATACGACAGCTTTGTGTTGCATTTTTCTGAAAATCTGCACACCAAAACAAACTCAATTTTACACAGCAGAATTCAACGAACCTGATACAAATCGACAGTAAACGCCTCAGTTAAAGTGTTCCACGGCAGTAATATCTCGGTTTTTGCTTTTCAATCATCTCTGCAAGATAGTAACTGCTCCTTTAGATGTGAAAACTAACACAGGCACTTTGATCTATTAAATATTTGGTGCCCTCAGAGCAGAGCGTACAATTTCTTTAGTACATCCTATGTAGGCATCTTTGTGCCTAACTTGTCTGAAAATCTTCACAAAAGCAAAAAATAAAAATCCATTTACACAGAATTCAACGCAGAATACTGATACATTTATTGCTGAGCAGACATTAGAAACGCCGTAAAAGAGTTCAGTTTAACTCTCCTTCCTTTGCGTTTTTCATTAGTTCCTGTTCAAGGCGAAAACTATGGACTTAAAAGTTTGCGTGATTTAGTTTCGTCCAACAGATTTAGTTATCAACCATTGAGCCAAATTAATTGTGCATTGAACATACAAACGAGTTAAAAATGGTCACCATCGCCGAGGAGACGCAAAGCAGAGGGAGAAACAAACATCAATTTAAAATTAGACGCTCTCAGGAAACGCAAAATATTGTCCTGGTGATATTTGGCGCAAATGGTGGATTTTGCATGTTGTTCTAACGACTGACCAAAATAAGTGTGAATGCAATATAGCTGACGCTAATTACCATTAACAATTGGACAAGGGAGCGGTCGTCTATGACCAAATATCAAGAGAAGCACAGGCGTGTTCTTCATACAGCACAGGCAAAAAGAAACTGGCACAAAATGCTGTGAGTTCTATTGAGATTCCCGTTACGTGATGTTTGATGAGGGCGCAAGTTCATTATCAGGCGAGAGAAATAGAGCGTAAGGACATTACGTCGAGGCGGCCATCGTGGTGTCCCTTAACAAAGAAACGGCGGCCATTTTGGTCTCCCAAGTTATACTACGGAAATTGAGGTCTATTCTTATGCAAACATTTTCTTTTGTTTCTTTTAACAAAACATGGCCGCTGATAACGTGAGTACTAGTGAATAGACTCTATGAATGCATATAGATTGACTGATTACCATTTCAATGTGATGAAAGGTTCTACTCTTCTACACCTGTGCTAGTCGGATGCCCTCTCGCTCCTTTTCTGTACTGGACATGTCCTCGTTTTCTCCCGGCGGGAGGCGCGGTCTCTGGTCCCTTCAGTCTGATGATGCAGTTGAGTGCAAGGACTTGTCCTGTGCCGCAGCGCCTGTTAGTGGAGCTTCATCTCCTCTGCTCCGTTTAGAGATATGTCTTTCTACTTCAAACTTTCTAAAGGCTTTATTACTTTGGCGCACAATTCTTAGTGGTGGGGAGAGAAGTGTTTCATTTACCGAAAGCTGATAGTCAGTACCAGCTAGTGAGATCTACCTCATCGCTATTAACGTTCCTTACACACGCTTCCTGGAAGCAGCGCCACGTTGGTCCCTTTGCTTGTGGGAAGCCCACTGAGAGGTGCAGGTTTTGACGTGCACCCTTCACACTACCACTGTTGCCAGCCCAGCGCAGCCGCGGCTTGAGCGTTCAGCAATCAATGCATGACAGTTTGACTCTACGCGTTGCACTATGGAACACCGACTAGCAAGCACGTTGCTGCCATCTAGCCAACGTGACCAACCAAGTACAGCTGCATTTTAACTTGAATGGACGACACGTTGGCCCTTTGGAGATCGTCTCGCTCGTCTTAAATGACGAGAGCAGATTTCCGTCTGCCCATATCATCTGGCAACGTGGTCAACCAGGTACAGCTGAAGGTTTAAGCAATATTCACATTATGAGGCATCCCTGACGGGCTCTTTGACATGCTTTGAAGAAAGCCATCTATGACAACGGCCCTGCATTGACGAACTAGATCTTTGGTTATCACTACCCGTCGTATTAATTTGAAATTTACCTCTTGTATGACTTTCCAATAATTTCATGCCCTCACACTTCCTAACAACGTCATTTCAATTTTCAGCTGGTTGTATTTTAGAGAAAAGTTCTCGCGTTGTGTGCGTTATAAATTTTATTACTCCCAGTTATCGCACGTGTCGCAAATAACCAAAATTCTTTATCTCCCCAGAACTGCTACAGTTTGGAGAGATCTGGAGCCATTTTGGGGCGAAGAATACACTCTGTTTCTTCCAGTTGGTTTTACAAACTTATCGGTGTACGTTTACGACGAGGACACGATTGGGTAAGCGTAAGAATAAGCCGAAGTGACGTTTTGACTGGTGTAGTTCTATATCACAGCGAATGTATGAATTGACATATATCTAAACTCCAGAAAAGTATTTGTGAATGATCGTCGCAGTTATGAAGGCTACGAATTACTGTCAAATTATCCGCTCCCAGTTGGCTGCAGGGCCTCACGTGCTTTCGGGGCGTCACGCAACGCTCGCGTTGTGTCACTTCCTGTATAGGAGACTGGACGTACTTTGCCCCTTTTTCTTAGAGTTGATGACCTCATTGGAAGAGTGACATTTGACCGGGAAATGCTGATACAAAGCCCTAAAGGACTCGAGAAATGGTTTCCCGTGACTCCTGTCCACAATATGCACAATTACACAGATATTCAAGGGGAAATCAGGATAGAGACAACGCTTTACGAGAAGGTAGGTGACTTCAAGTACGTTCTAGGCTTGGTACTTGTTATGGCTGGCCAACTTTCTTGATCAAATGTATTAAGCTCAAGATGAAAATTGAATCAGTAACAACAACTGACAATAACAACAACAAGATGAAGATAATGATGATGACGATGATGAAAGGATGATTTTTGTTTTCTCTGCGATGACGCGAGAAGAATTCAAGTCTTAACATCCCTTCGTGTCAACAAGAGGTGGAAAACAGAAGCAATGGTCTGCTGAATGTAGGCCATATCTGAATGATATATTCGGCTGCTTTTCTCAGTTGGATAATCTTTTCACCCTGCTCATGCAAAGTCCGGCACGTTGTTCTTTATCCTAGGGAGATGTAAAGAAAATAAGAGCTAGAGTCCTGGAAGTCAGGTATTGTGATTCTGGTTTCGTCCTGAAGACTCCAGATAACTAGGATGCATTCAGCCAACGCCCGTTTTGTTAAGCCCTGCTTTTAAAAAATTTCCTTTCGTGCTTCTTTCTATGACATCCTCAGTCACTTCATGGCGGCACTCAAATGTTGGACTGACGTTGAAGACGATGTTTGATGGAAATCAAAGTTTGTTCGACATCATGCAATATCATGCAAATATTGTGTAACATGTTGGTTCAGAGTGCAGCATGATGGATTCAACAATGTTGGACAATGTTGCATCCATATGGCCGGGCCGTAACACATTTTGATTTTCTAGGGACCTTCCTGACGCTGTCCGTAGCAGCGAGGAGCCCACAGTTAAACTGTCAGCACTCGGAGAAAGTTGCGCATGTCAAATGCGGCTAACCTTGAGAGAAACAGTTCTTAAACTTCCTGAGGTGATGAGAAATGCTGTTTTCTAGTGAAAGCGTGGTTCATGTTAGTGGCATGTTAGTGGCATGGAGGTAGAGTTTTTCTGGCCTCACCCAGCATTCTCAAACAATATTCCTATGTTAACAGGGCAACAGGAAATTCTGGGTTCCCAGCAAACAAAAATGTTTGGAATTTGACTTGAAGGACCTAACAAATGAATACAAGATGACTGCCGAAGTGAAGATCGAGTCAGACATTCTTTGGTGTTCCGGACAGGTAATTAAACAAGGCCAAACACGATGGTCTAAGTCAAATGAAACGTATATACTACTTTCTAACCAGTGATGAGAAGTTCATACTGGTCCTTTCAAGTGCATGGTTAAAGCGGATGTCGTAAAACGGAAACTAAAGTGATTTCTTTGACCAATACGCACAGACGAAGACAGTCGACTCAACCAGTCCGGACACGAGGGCAATGCGTGTAACCGGCGCCAAAAGCGGGAAAATATTCGCAAGCAAGAGGCCAACGGTCTTGGTTTAGCTTCTGATTGGTTGGTTGAAAAAGTGACGTTAAGTGTTTGGGTTGGGTTAATCACTAAACGTGGTAAAACAAAACTCAAGTCAATTGAAAAGCGCAAAAGCTTGTCTGTCGATTTCATCTTGAATGGGCCCAGGAGTCAGTAAGAGAGGGGTACACAGCAGCGTTTTGAAACTAGTGATTCTCTTCCCAGACCTCCTTCCTTTTACCAAAGCTCAAGCTCGGCCAAATTAGGGATACATGGTACAAGTTGGAGCCACTACCACAGACCAAAGACCAAAAGACGTAAGTTACTTATTCCAACTACTAATACACCTTATTCCAAAATGGCCGCCATTTTAATATTCTTTTGTTTTTATTCAAATTAGCCCTCGTCGCCTCGTTCAAGGTAAATTGACTTTTGAATTTTGAGCTTGAGAAAGAGGCATAGAGGGCTAATTTGAATAAAAACAAAAGGATCTTAAAATGGCAGCCATTTTGGAATAAGGTGTATTCCTTGAGTTTTGTCCCGAACGGTGATAACTTTTATAAGGTTTTGAAGATCGTCTGCGTGAGTGCAGTCCCAACAAGGACTGTTGTCGATGACATTGACTTAAGTTTCGGAAACCTGAGCTGAAGTCATCTTCAGAATCCGAGGTGATTTGAGTGGTCAGAAGACTGAGAAGAGACGTAATGTTATTGGCCGTCTGTCAGATGAGTCTGGGTCCACATCACGTAGGACAAGACAAGAAAAATTCCGTCCTAACATAGAAATCTCTTAACTTGGATGGTGTAAAGGATTATCTTTTGTTCGCGTGCTGGGCCAACCCAGTGTAAACCCAGCAAAAAGAAACAAATGAACGCCAAAACCCCCCTCAACCTGATTATGAAATCAAATTTGTCCTCATTTGCCATGTGTTTTGCTCCTCAGGGAAAATCTTGGAAGTATTAGAATGAAAGTCCGCCTCACACAGGAGCGCATTCTGCCTCACCAGTGCTACCAGTCACTTGTTGAGATTCTCGTTAACTCTGTCTCCGACCCAGAGAGCCTGAGTCCGACTGCGCTGAGCTTACTAGAGAAGCTGACTCCTGCTGACCATGTCACACTGGCTCATCAGCTAGTTCGACTGTTTATTGGTCAGGACTTGGTGATACCGTTCCTCGATTACATGACACTTCAAGAGATAAGGAAAACAAGTAAGAAATCTTCTCTCCTGCATTATGTCGCCCACAATGTGCTTGTGATTCTCATTTGATACGCAGAGTCCCATCGGCCGGAAGGATGTCCATTTGGCAACCGGAAGTCGTAATATCTTAAAGGGCGCAATTTCCTGGATCCTAAAATCTCGAAGAAGAAAGTGTTTCCTGATGCGAGTTAACGAGCTTTTCGATCATGGTATTCAATAAACCAGGAAAAATTCTGAGAAACACCGCCTGGAATCTATAACTATCAGCTGTTCTTGTCATTACCCTACTTCTTCTTGTACGCGCAACATCACACAGGTCCTTGGCGGATACAAGCAGTATACAATATCGGGACGATATATGAACCTAGTCATAGCCGTGAGTGTAGCTTGCTACGCGAACCCCGCTGAGGAGCAGTTAAGGAACTTTCTTTGCTCGATGTATATATAACATCCGTTTCGCTTTTCTTTTGTTCACAGCTAATCCACGAACTCTTTTTAGAGGTAATAGCCTCGCTGCAAAATGTATGGAGCAATTCATGAAGGTACCGCAACAGATTTTAAACCCACCAACACAGCTTCCGTTGAAATTCGACGTTATCTACATTTTTTTTCTCAGTCTTCAACAGATATTACAACTAAAATCTTTGCTTTTTTTTTTCCAGATTGTAGGTATGCCATACCTTTCAGATACATTAAAGCCAGTCATTGACAAAATTTTTGATGAGCGTAAATACTGTGAGCTGGACCCAAGTAAAACGGCTGAACGAAAATCAAGCACACTTAGGTGAGATACCATGTTGAAACTAGAAGTTTTGAGGAATCTCTCGGGATCGAACAATTTACCTGTGTAAAATTCGGATTTTGAATACTTTTGTCAAAGTTGCGGAGACACGTCTATGCCCCTAATGTATGAACATTTTGATCAATATGAAAATAACAGATTCACTGGCTGACATTATTATGATAAAAGACATCTAAACTGCATGTCCTTAAGGCGTAAGCAGCGTAAGCACGGGTTTACCATAGAGCAATACTGAAATAACCAAAGCCGCTGCAACGTACAACAATTTGATAGCCCAATATGCACTAGTTATGGAAGGTAACCAGCCCGACCGGGGCCTGATAAACGATTGATTTGATTGATTGATTAACATTGATTGACTGACATTGCTTGATTGATTGACAGAAATTGATTGCTTTATTTATTAAGCAACCAGCACACTTCAACCATACCACTCAAGTGTTCACTACAATGCGCATTTATCAATTTTTTCAGGCGTCTAAGCCTCAGGCCAGTTGATGAACAAGACAGAAGCCTATCAGTTCTAACCGGTTACCTGGAAGCCATCATGACAGCCATTTTAAGCTCAGTCAAGGAATGCCCAAGCTACATGCGAGCAGCATTCAGGAATATCGCGCGCAGAGTATCAGACCACTTTGGAAATGAACCTGGATTTCAGGTTAAAACATGCTATTTAACAGCCAACATGAAATCTCAGTACGTTTCCAGTTTTGTGAATTTCACAACAGCACGGGTCGGTGCCGCGCCCTGAGGCCTGTCTATGACCAGGCTTACGAGTTTTCGTCATAACACAAGTCGTGCTATCGGCGACTCGCTCGTGTTGGGCTCGTGCTGCGACGAAAACTCGCCGGCTCGCAGGATACGTTAGGCGTGAAAAAACGAGCCGGTAATGCCACATACATACCGGAGTTAAATCAGTTTGAACAACATTGTAACTAATTGTCCCGGCATCTTTTTTAGGATGCGAAGTACACCGCTGTGAGTGGTTTTCTGTTCCTTCGGTTTTACGCTCCGGCAATTCTTGGACCCAAGCTCTTTGGTTTGCGGGACAACCACGCGGACAAGAACGTTTCGCGCACTCTAACAATTCTGGCGAAGGTCAGTGGTTAATGAGTGATGCACATGAAGACAACTAAATGATAGTGTAAAGATACATTTCCGGCCAGAGCGAGTCTCAAGAAGTTTTGCTAAAATAATGGCTAGTTTGACTTATTTCATAGTGTATCCTATGTCCGCAAACCTCTTCGAGAAATTCGTCGAAATCGTTGAATGAACCATACACATGTTAAGCCCCTTGGCGAGAGTACGGGCGTGGGGTCGACGAGGACCAAGGTTGTACCCAGGGTGGGTAATTTGACAATCAAATCGTGTCCATGTGAGCCTCGTGCTTTCGTTCTGCAGAAGGTAATCTGGAATGGGGAATTTGATGCTTTAGTGATGCCCCAGGGAGAGTCCCCTTCCCACTGAGTCGCCCACCCTTTAACCCTGGCACTTCATTAACAAAGTCGATAGGTGGACCAACTCAAAATTCATACTGACACTAGGAATATGGTAAAGGGTAGCAATCGTAAAACATTACAGCACCACAGAAGATTGTCCTGGGTGAAATAAGGAAAATTCTCGCAAACAGAGTTTCGTTTTCTTCTGTTGTCAGACAGTCCAAAAGATTGGTAACATCGAGTTTCCTCAACGGGGCGGAAAGGAGCAATGGATGGAATCGCTGTACACATGGATCGCATTCTACACAGATGAAGTCAAGGATTTTTTAGACAGGCTTGCTGACGTGGATGACCAAGAAGGTAACCATGAGAATTGAGACAGTAACCATGACGACATCATGTCATAACGATGGCAACGTCTATGAGTCCCTCGTACTTTGCAGTGAAGGTCATGTTTTCCTGCCCCATCCAAGATCTAATTTATGCTTGAATTTTTAATGACATTTCCGCTAACTCTCATTCAGTTCCCGGATGCGACGAAAGGCGAACCGTATTTAGTCACTCACTCGTCATCAAAGAAGGTTTCGTCAAAAAGTGCCGCTACAGGGACACCAAGCTACCTAAACCATACCAGTTCAAAAAGCGCTACTGTTGGCTGAGCACGGAAAATCTCCTGTATGCTAAATCGAATGACTCTCAGGTAAGCAAAAGGGTCTGGAAAAACTCGGCGGAAACACAAAAACGTAGAGGCAAGTAATGAGTGCTAATGTAGAAATGCTCTAGGCGCATAGGAGACAACTAAACACTACGTTTGGTTGAGCAACGAAAACTTTCTGCAAGATGAAACAAACGAAATAACAGATACATAGGCAAGCAATGTGTATGGATATAGGCACTAACTGCGTGCAGCTAGAGTAACGCACTACATGGAAGGAGATACTGAACACCGCAACATCGACTCGCCACAGCGGTATAAGAAAGTCAACTTGAATAGACAAGTAAGCTCACAGTGCATACAAATTTAGGCTCGCACCAAAATGCTACATTTCGATGACCACCGAGCGGAGACTGGCAAGCAATGCGTGTAGAAGAAGTTACCATTTTTTCCTCGCTCAGTTTTGTAGGCATATGGAATGAAAAACGTTGTAAATTACGATTTCATATTTCATAGACGAGACAGTTTCTTCCAACAAGGAAAATCCTGGCCATTGAGCGAGTTGATGAGGCAGCGTTTCAAAAGCCAAATGTTTTTCAAGTGGTAACCAGAGATTACGACGACACGCTTCAAATCCTCTACCTTGCGGCGCAGGTAAATTAAGTCTTTAAAAATCCCGCAGAAAGCAAGCTGTTTTCGCGCCACATAACTGAGACTAAGATCACACGGGCCTCTCTTTCTTGACAACACAATTGAACAAAATATTCTCAAGACTTTCCAATTATTTTCAGAATGATGTTACAGTTACAAACTGCATCTTCGAAACATAAGTGCATAGTGCATTTGAGAGAAAAAGAAGATACCCGAAAACAAAACGTCTAGTTGTCTCAAGTGTCCATGAACGGCTGTATTCATTCTATAGGAACACGTCCCAGTCGGTATCCGTTTCCTTGCGAAGATTGTCACCGGAAAATTAACCTCATTCCCTAGTGAGTGTTTTGACTCACGTGATCACGTTGGTAAGGGACACAAACGTGGCCGCCGTTTCTTTGTTTAGGGACACCAACACGGCTGCTGTGACGTCACGTTCTCTCACAGAGAAAATTGGCTACGGCTTGTGGGCATACAATGCGTGCATTTACTTAAAGCTAACACTACTTTCTTGATTGACCCGTACAAAGCGGCCTAGCTTGCAACGCGTTTTCTTACATTTCAGTATCCACAAGAACCCACAAGTGCGTTAGCTCTGTAATTTAACTTCTATCCATATATTGTACTGCTCATGGTTTTGACGCATCGGAGTGATTTTGTTTACAACAGGATGTGAATGAAATGAATCAGTGGTTGTCAGCTATAAGGAAGACAACCATTTCCAATCCAACAATGCTCAATGAATTTCACCCCGGAGTCTTTCACAAAACCAAATGGACCTGCTGCAAATGTCTGCTCAGGAATGGTTAGTGTGACAATCACGTGCCAAAAGTGTGCTCAACACGTGCACAATACATATTTGCCATGTGACCGTAAAGTACATTTTCTGAAGAATTTCAGTCTAAGGAACAACTGAATAGAATGTAGGTCACATCGCTAGGACAAGTAGAACAAAGTGGACAGTGCACTAAAGAATAATACAGGTTTCTGACGACAGTTTACACCACAGAATTAAATACCAGCTGTGTATTCAATACAGAAATTCTCGGTAACCCAGTCTTGTCAGTTCTTCCAAGTTTTTGGTACATGTCGTATCCAAATTATTTTCACATATGTTCTGTTAATTTAAGCTCTTTACCCCTTTACTTTCTTAAGGCCTCAGACTATGGCAAACACCAAGCTAACTCTCGCAAATAATTGGGAGAAGAAAAACAGTAGACTTTGTTCAGAAAATCTCAAAACAGACTTAACGCAGACAGCTATGCAACCACTGCATTTATAGCACTAATCATTTTGTAAGTGGAGAAAAACGCTTAATGAAGAAACGTTTTTTTTTTAGCTGAAGGCTGCCAACCAACACACGCTCACGCGACATTGAGCGACTGGCGAGATCCACTCGACCCAGACTCCGAAGCACAAATGATTTACACCCAGCTGCTGCAAAGCCGCGAGGAACTGAGGCAGAAATATCTACAAACTTCAGAATTCCTGAAAGATCGTGTAGACCACAACGAAAATTACCTGAACACTAAACCACGTCGAAAAATCTCCGACGAGCCAGATTCAACAACCGAGTCTGAGGGCAACGAGATAGCTATGGCAGGAAAATTGCTAGAGATGATGAATGAGCTAGAGAAAGCTCATCAAACCTTTAAAGAGAAAGAGGCTTAGAAGCCACCAAATTTTATCCAAATTAGATTTATGTGATTTCATTGCTGCAATTGGAGTGAAAGCTATTTAAATGGCACTTTTTTTAAAGTGCACGAAATAGGACGAAGAAAACGAAAGCCTCGTCGTAGCATTTTTCAGCCACAGTAGATTTGCACTGAAATAAGTTTCTCGCTTTTGACCAGCACTTTCTGGAGTAATATTTCTTTTAACGACTGGTTCATTCTTTAGTGTTCTTACATCGAGTTACAATGCATACGGGAATCAATTTTGGAAAGCCAGCGAGCGGGCGGGCGTAAGCCCCGGGCGTATTTCGGGTGCCTGAATTCCCTATGTATCTTGAAAAGGAAGAGGTTTTAAGGCACAAAACTTTGCAATTATTTTGCTTATCTTGAGAGCATATTTAAGGAACAGATTTTCAGAAAGATTCAGAAAGTTTTGGGATCTTTCGAGACCCGGCGCCCAGGAAGACCTCACAACATACATGCAACTCAATTAAGTCGTGTGAATCGAGACTACAACTCGCCTTCGACTACTGCGTGCAACAGGAAAAGTTGTAGGATTTTGAGACATGTTTTAAAACCCTACGACAGTCGTAAGCATAGTCTTAGTTCAATGGAGGACGTTGCACGCGATTTCTTGCATGGCATGAGCTGAAGAAATCGCACACGACGGGTATGAGTTGCTCGAGAGGCAGCCGAAAACTCATCCACCGTGACGAGTGCTCTCTGTATGATAACTCGATATAAGCGCAGCTAAATGCATGAACCAAGTAAAACGTTTCACAATACTGCCGTCGAATTTTCTACAATGAAAAAGAACAGCGAATTTGGCTTTGTAAAATTTGGTTAATTTTTTTTTATGACTTTTAGGTCGTGTACAAGTATTTTAAAGAGAGCTTATGCGCACCAATCGCCGAAACAGTATACAATACAACAGTTGTAAAGTTTGATATCTGTAGTTATATGAAATCATTCAAAAGCAAACGCGCAACTTTCTAGCATGACTTTTAGTCTTATGCAAAACATGCCACCACGCAAATAACTTGGGATAAAAGTTGTCATGTACCATACGCGCACGCAAGCATATTCTCTTTAAAGCAATGCCTTGAAAAGTCACGATTTCAAAGAAAAAAAATTTCTTTTCTTTTTGAAAAGTAAAAGATGAAACCACTTGAAAGAAAATAGAACATTAGAGATCCCAGTTGAGGTAATCAACGCAGAGATGGCATAAACTATAGCAGAGCATAGCTTCCATAGAGCAATATCTTAAATAAAAAATTAATATATATTTACTAGACATAAAAGGGCAATTAAATGTTTTAGAACCATGGATGTTACTGTAACACCTTCGTGAACCATAACGCCAACATGAGCCGCGGATGTCTGCGCCGAGTTGTTCCGAGCTGGGTTAGCGCTAACTCTTAGTTAAGTCCGATTGAAATCAATAGGTTGTCGTGTTTAAGCAGTTTTCAGTTGAGTGTCGAAAGCAATTGTGTTCATTGCTTTGCTCTATGATTGGATCGAATAACTTGCCGGAACTTTTTAAACCAATCAGACGCAGAACTACAACCAATTGCGACTCTTCCGTTTTCCCGCGCTGGGCGCCGGCTGTCACTACTTGCTTTGCGTTCTGATTGGCTAGTAAAAGCAAGTCGTGAATTCCTTCGATTTGTGTTTGGCTGAAGGGTGGACTTCCTTCAGAACGTGATTGGCTTTGTAGTTACTTCGATTACTCAATCGAAAACCGCTCTAATGATCTATCCCGGTTTAACACTAACCAGTGCCGTAGCATGGGGAGGGGCCGGGGGCGCCCGGCTCCCCCGGACCGCCCCCCCCCCCCCCCCCAAAAAAAATAGATAAAAC
>BLFK01000490.1:3460971-3494207 GCA_014634185.1 Astreopora myriophthalma
CCCCCCCCCCCCCGAAAAAATAAAAAAAACTACTCTGGCTTAATAGGGTTAACAGGCTGTCCTGTTACACCACACAAACAAAACAGATATCACCTAAAACCAGAAGAAATACTACTTGTTCCTCCGTTTTGTTCTGTTTTGTTTTGTTTTTTGTCTGCATAAATAAGGCAGTTAAAACAATTCCTCTTGAGAAGATTATGGGCCAAAGTATGGTTAACCCAATCTCAATAACCATGGTACAGTAAAGATGGGAAGCCTTAGAGGAAAGCTGAGGGAGCACAACCCCAGCCTGTCAGTTTTTTTTTCTAATTTTCCATAATGTGGCTCCCTTTATGTGACCCTTATACACAATGGTGATGTGTCTATATACATACGTTACTTTGATAGCAATGCACTCCTTCATCATGGAAAAAAATATAAATACTAGAAATACGTGACTCGCAAAACCTCGCGAAGCTAGGGCTGTCGCGGATTATTTTTTGTTCGTTGTGTGACATTTAGATTAGCGTTACATATTTTTAACATTTTTCTTAGCACGTGGACAGATCACGCGGCTGACACGTGATCACGTGAACATTGAACATGCTGTTGTTTTGTTGAAGGAGAATATGTGTTTTTTTGTATGGAGTGTGGTTGTAGAGTTCGGTGTTGAAACCCGTTCGCTTGCTGGAAATCTGTATTTTTGGTGGAACATTAAAGAAGATAGATAAAATTCATGACAAGGGCTGGGTGGGCAGTTAATTTGGAGTGTAAAAATGTGTTGTCTTTGCTGAGCCAAGCGATGTTATCTATGCACTGTGGTTTCCTGATCTCCTTCTTCTTCGCTGCTCGCCGTGAATCTGAGTCGCCTTTCACGTTGTTCAGGAGTTTCGTTGTTTCTCTCCTTCGGCGAGTATGTCTTGTCCCTTGTGCGTGCTCCTGTGGTTCATTTGCATAAGAATTTGGTGGTGTTTGACCAATACTAAACATTTTTCACTCCTCGATGAAATTACACGTTCTACCTCAATGAATAAACATGAGAGTGCGCCATTGTGAGGCAGCGGTTGCTGCCTAGCAACCTTCCCTTTGTCTGACGTCATTCATACTTTGTTTGCGAACTGTTGCCAGGCAACAGCACGGACACCTTTAGCGAAATATATATATATATATATATATATATATAAATATTTTTTCCGCTCGAATTCGCACGGCTTAGCTCCCGAGCGCGGGCCTTCGGCCCGACAAATTTATTAACCTCGCTACGCGAGGGCCTTCGGCCCTCGCTTCGCGAGGAACAAAACGAAGTACAAAGGCATTGCATCCTACTGTTAAACCAAAGAGAACAAGAAGTGGGTACCAACCTCGTATTTCGGTCCTGGTCACGCAACTTCTTTTCCATCTCGGCATCTGTCAGGGTCTCGAGATACGGACCCCAGTTGTCCACATCCGTTCCTGACCTTATAGGTGCTTCAATAGTTGGTAAGGGTGCTTCACTGAAGGCATACGTTTTGGAATGCCAACTCAGTTGGCCACGAATACTGTAAGCTATGGCTGTGGCAAACTCACCACCAAGCCCCAGATCAGAACACAAGCTGAGTGCAAACTGTTCAGGGGAGTTGAGTGACTCGGACAAATCCCACTCAAATTGATCCATTAGTGAAATGTTACCAACATGGATGTTAAGCTGTGTGGATGGAAATTAACAATTCCCTTTTCAAATTGAAGACTGAGAATAAAACATAATAATAATAATAATAATAATAATAATAAATAAATATTAAATTAAAAGTAACAATTTACATCATCGAATATCTCGTTTTCATATTAAGTTTGTTTTAAAATTATTGTTCATGGTTCCTTAGATCAGCGGAAATCTGGGATAAAAGAAAAAGTAATAACGATACCAAAAAACTAAAATCTTGCTAGTTCCTTATCGATTTCAAAGATTTTTAAGGGTTAGTTATATAATAATAACAATAATAATAATAATAAATAATAATATTATTGTAGTTGGTTATATAATAATAATAGTTGGTTATATGATAATAATAACAATAATAATACCTTTATTTACAACTCAAAGAAAATACTTACACTAAACTTAGAGACAATCAATCAAAAATTTAAAGACTACAATACTAAAAACGAGATAAGAAAAGTCGAAACATTTAAACATTATTATTATCCTCATCATAAAAATTAAAAAAAATAACAACAATAATTACAAAAATAATAATTATTATTATTGTTATTAGTCTGGAGCATCTATGGAGTGGTAGTAAGAGAGCTGTAAACATACTACAGTGAATAAGAAAGCTCACATGGAAGTCACATAGTGCTGCAAGTGTCGGATGAGAAGCGTCCCAATCCAAAACAACCGAGGCAGTTTCAACTTAATGTACAACCAGTAAGAGGTAGTTTAAATCTTTCCCTCTTATTAAAGATAACTCATTGAATTGAGAGACTAAATGACTCAAGGTCCACAGTTACACAACTGGCAGGCCATTTCAAGAAGCCTGTTCTAAGAAACTATTCAAATTCCAAGCTCAAAAAAGTTGTCTTTTTTGTGAGATCTCGTAAGCTATCACTCCTTGAACAAGCTAGAGTTTGGAAGGGTTTTCAGTTCATAAACTATATCTAGCTACTTTTAAACTCCTTCTTACACAGGCAAAGAACAGATTACTCTGATAACCGTACCTTGATTGTAACTCGTTGATCTGTTTGTTGATCCAGTGTTATTTCTGAATCACTATCAAATTGTTTTATCTGTTGTCTGATGGCCTGAACCACAGCAGGCACAAATGACGCGGCTGGTAAATCCAGATCATCACACAGTACTTCGGCGAACACCTCAGGAGAAATTAATGTCTCTGCAACAGACAGTAACACATGACATGTTAATCAAAGTAAAGACTAACACAAATTCAGATAAAAATCATTTCAAATGCTTTAATCTCTGAGAATGACTTAAGTTATAGACTTAACTCTGAAGCTAGTCTGGACATGGCTTGGTGAACTTTGATTCCAGTTTATTTTTCCCAACAATATTATTTATTTTTTTTTTTCCGAAAGATTTTTGCCCCTCAGTTCATGTTTGGATTCAAACTTTCTTTCTAAGCTGTGAAATAGTTACATACTTTTTGGGAGCATTTTCAATCATTTTCCAAACAATTTAAAATCTTGCTTAACTTTTAATTCCAGATTAGTGCTATCCAGTTTTCAAGCAACTGGGCCTTGATGATCTTACACATTATGGGGAGAGATTCTAGTGGCTTAAAGGGGTTGAAAACTATCTCTTTAAACATCCACCTACCCCCCTAAATAGTAAAGATGTGAATATGTAAGACTTGCAAGACCTTCAGAAGTACGAACCATTTTTGTTCCAGGTAAAAGTATCCCTGAGCTTCTGACCATCAATGTCAATGTCAAGCCTTATAGGTACCAAGACTTCAGGCTGGCTGGCTGCTTCATGGATGGCTGCCATATCATGATCATCATAACTGAAATAACAATAACAACAATTAACTGTTACTGTACAAATTCATCATGTTGTCTAACTTCTGCAATGAGCAAATTGTATCCACAAAATAAGGCCAATCAGATGAAAAGAAGTCCATATTAATTTCTCCTTTTGTTTTCATACAATAGCCTTCAGTTAGTGCCTACGACTTGCAACAGTCTGTTGCACAAGTTATCCACCATTTACTTCAAGAAATTTGGCCGTAATTTGACAAGATAACTAAAAATTAATATGAAAAAAGTCACATGCATGATGCATACAGCCCTTAAGTTTGTCTTTCTAGTGAATTTTCACCACTGAAGTTCTTATGGTATTTTGTAACCTACTGCAAACTGTTCTTAGGAGTGCACTGTATTACTACACATACTACTGTGCTCAAGTTATCTAAACTTTCACCAAAGTTAACATGCTAGTTGTTTGGCAATGGATGAAGGCACAACTGAAAAGGACATCAGAGTCCCAGGAATTGAACCTACGGCCTCTCTAACACTGCTCTGAGCTACAAGAACTCCACATCAATGCTGCTCAAGAATGGTCCTAATAAGGACTACAAGTTCATTCACCCAGATGGTCTCACTTTACCACACTATAAAATAACAAAGCTAATACTATGGGTGCACATGCCAGGACCTTCCTAACAGATGGTCCACAGCCACTTTTTCCCAACGAGAGAGCCCTTAATAACCACATTAGGTTCACCCTTGGCACGATACTTAAATACTCCGCCACCTATTTGAACGTGAATGCATACTGTAAAATCTTTATCATTCTCGAATAATGTCACCACAAGAAGACAACAGCCTACAGCTTCCAAGAGTCTCCTATGCATTGTAGCTCAATTATAGGTAAGCATCTGAGCCAGTAATTGGAGGTCATAGGTTTGACTCATGTTAGGAGCACTAGGATTATTTCTTGAGTACCGCATGCCTATGTCACTACCGGTAAAAATCACCATTTCAGGAAGACAACAGACCTCAACATGTGTCAGGGGTGTTCTGCAATCGCTCCTTACTGTTTAAAATGACCGGACGACTTAATAAACACGTGTAACCCTGCTTAGCTTAGTACACCCTTGCACATGCAAGTTACTACTAATACAGGGTAACAAATACCCTCCACAAAAGAGTACCCAGCGAGGCAGTAATTACCACGTGGGGAACGTCTTGATCCTTTTTGGTCCTATTCGGTTCCTGTTCACAGTAGTAGAACAAGGTACAGCATCCAGATGAAAAGAGTTACTAGAAAATAAAGTTTGAGGCGCCCAGGTTGGTTGACTGCTGCGTTTTGTTTTACTGCTCACGCTCCGTGGTGTTGTATCGAGAGTCTCCGTGGAAACCTTATATTTCTCGTCTTTTCCCTCGAGAATTTCATCCACTTCCACAGCTCTCAACAAAGTGACATTTGTGGCGATACTATTGTGTCCAAGACCTAACTGTACGATTTGTTTTCGTTCATCGAGTGTTGCGAGTCTACGCCAAAGCGAAGGGTATTTTTTGTATAAGGAACCTCTAAACATTCGCAGATAGTTTCCCACTTCTGAACCTATCATGTAGAAGTCGCCATCCGTCAACTGAAAAGAGCTTGGTTTTTGACCATAAGTTCGGACCGCCATCTTGCTTCTTTTCTGTCACGTTTTACCCACAATACTTAGCAAGCTCACAAATCCCTCGTAACGGAATGCTATCCCTCGCGGTTAACGGGATTTTTTTGCCGCAGAACGGGAAAATTTGGGAGCAAAGCAAAGTTTTCCCTATTCCCAACCCACAACAATCCCACAAGCACACAAATTCACTGTTAAATAGGGTACTGACCGCTGTGCCGGTAAAGGGCAAGAGACAATCCCGTTTATTAGACAAGTTCAAATGAGCCATGTGGCATACAACAATTCCTTGCCTGCTGCCCGTCAGGAACCCCGTCTCTAAAGATCCCTCCCGAATGCAGCGCTAGGCATTACTAACAACCCTGAGGGAGTAGGGTTACAAACTAAATGCCTTAATACACAACCTTACTCGACAGAAGAAAGCTGAAAAATAAAATTTGAACGTTAAGAACGACAGCGAGGTCAGTCTAGAGTGATTTTCCTCAGTAAAACGGATTTCGCGACGGATTTCATTAATTGAAATCCATGTCGGGGAAGGATTTCAATTAATGAAATCCGCGGCGAAATCCGTTTTCGGATTTTGTGTTCGATTGGAAATCCGAAGATCCGGATTTTAAGATCTAAATCCGGATTTCCCAATCGAAAGCACCCTTATTCTTGTTTCAATGGGAATGGCATGTGCAACGAAATGGGTTCTGCGACGAAAACAACAAGGTTCGTTTCACTCGCTGCTTCCACGGAGGGTGCGGCAAATACAAGTACATTCTATAATCAGCTTCTTTTCTGCCTCAGCGTTTGAGCGTAAAATATATTGTCTGAAGCTTACCAGCCTATTAAACAATTTGCTGTTATTAATATTGCTTTGTAGCTATCTTCCGTGTATTTCTCTACCTAAGAGAATCTGGAAATGATGTGGTTTGCACGCGAGAATTCTGCAGTTGTAGCGAATTACTGAAAGAAATTGCAAACAGCACCTCAGCGCAAATCAAATTTGCATGACAGTACTTTTCGATTTACTGACGGTTAACGGCCACTTAAAAAACGTCGTGAATGCGTTAAGTTAACACATAAAGACGAGCTATAAAAAACAGGCACATCTTTGTTTTGCACTGTTGAAAACCATCCCGCGAGCAACATCAAACTTGCACGTTTACCTTAGACTTGGCAGAATTTTTTTCCTCAATTCTTCTCTAGCCTTCCAATTAAACGTGCTGCAGAATTTCGTGGAAGTCTTCGTCTGATATGAAACTGCATTTAGATGCTGAACTGACGAATTAAGCGCCTCTCTGGAACAGTTTGCGGGAAAATGAAATCTTTGAAATGGCCCTGAAAAGTTCAATCGCCTGGCGCGCTGAGGAGCGAAATCCTTCAATGCTCGATCAATAAGTTTTGTGGGCGAACTTGGCGGTTTTTCCATAAACTTCTCTCCAACTCCTTTAACCACTTTTTCAATTTCCGCTTCCTTCACAAGCATTATGTTTGAGTTGGACAAACTGTTGTAGCCCACGTTTAGAGACAACAAAATTTTTCTTTCGTCGATGGTCGGAGCACGACGCCACAGTGAGGGGAACTTCTTGTACAAAGCTCCTTTCATGAGACCCATTCGATGGCCAACTTCACTTCCAATCATATAAAACTCGCCCCCTTCTTTTAGTTGAAAAATAGCTGGGTTTCGGCCTTTCACCTGTAGAGTTTCTTCTGCCATTGCGGAATCAGTAAAACTCGCCCACGTTCCGCGCGTGGGAGAAAGCCAACTGAATGTATAGTAATAAAAATTCTCTTTTTTCCCGCGGGGGACTCGAATGATTGACTGCTGCACTGTTTATTAAAGACCTAGTATTGCCCATTACGCTTCACGCGCCTATGTTGTTATTTTGGTTTTCACGGGAGCGAGGCGTCTATTGTTTTTCGAGTGATCTCAGCGCGCAGTGGATAATGGGCAATACTGGGTCTTTAAACGTAACCTTCTCTTAAACTATTAGCGATAAATAAATATGATGCTATTTTTGGAAAAAATGTATATAGAAAATTAAAAGGTTTTTCTAGAGGTTTTTCTAAAGCAATTGCGGAATGATAAGTTAATCAAAAATCGTTTTTAACACCGGACCTATGTTAAATTCCCCGCTATGTCCCGGGGGTCGGTGGGTCGTGGTTTTAATTGACCAGGCTGATACATTATCAACCCAACAGATACCATTTTTTATGAACTTAGTAAAATTAACCTAAATGAACTTTTAGTAAACCGAATAGAAGGATATGGAGCACGTTGTTCGAAAAGAGGAAAGAACAACACGCGCGCAAACGGCAAATACGTCACAAAAGAGAGCTCGTGAGCTGGATAATTTTTCCGACGGAAATATGATGTTGGAAATGTTCACTCGTCTTTCGCACTGTTCAAAATTTTGCACAGTGCTCTTATAATTCCACCGCTTTGTAACCAGTGGGGAAGCTTTTTTTACAGTGAGAAACAATATATTAAGAATGATTCCTCATCCAGGTATGAGTCACTTACGAGAGGCAACCTTTGTAGCGATCCAGTCCTCGATGACCATGGAGGAGGTTGATTGTGGGAAACGAGGATATAAGCTGACAAAGACAGTCTTAGGGACAGGAGCGTATGCAAAGGTGAAGCTGGCCTACGTAATGGAACATAAGGTTGAAAAGGAGAAGAGACTCGCAGACGATTTAGCTGAAAAAGGACATAATATGGTAGGCGATTTACATGCACGAAATCTGGCCCTTTTTACGTTCAATAAAGACTTACTTTTAGGTGTGGCGCCTACGGGTGGTCGGACTTGCTTCCAGATATGCGAAGTTGGGGTGGAACGAGAACTGGAATACCACGGGAGAATGCTTCTCTCAACACAGATCATTTCAGTAATAAACTTTCGGGGACTGTATCTGTCTGACCAGTTTAACAATTACCACGCACTTTCCTCAGTTCCGTATACACACGCGGGTTCCATCTCTATCCCGTCCCGATTATCCTTGTGACTCAAAGGTTGGAACCAGCGCTGCAAAATGCAAGATCTCTCAGTCTGAAGGGTATTTTTGCTTAATCTTCCGAGTTACGTGGTAGATGAGAGACTCTGGCCTGTGTCACAGACATCAATGGCTGCATGGGAATGGAGATAATGTAGAAACACTCGCAAGCTAGGTCTCACGTCATTGGCTTGCTAGCGTTCGAGACAACAATAGAACAAACAACCGAAAAAAATGCATCTAACCCCCCAAACAGTAGCACCTGCTACTACCCTACAGAGCCGAGTTGTTCGAAGCAAGGTTAATCAGAAGCAAGGCTAATCCGGGATAAATACAGTGACAACCTATGGGTTTTAATTGGACTTAACCCAGAATTAGCGATAACCCTGATTCGAACAACCCCGGCGGCCCCGAGGGCCAGTAGAATTACAAGCTTGCGAGAGCTGCTACACCACTGACAGAGATAAGGCAGGGGTGTTGGTTGAAATGGAAGATGGTTTACAGGGTTTCTGATTAAGCGACCAATGTATCTTTCCTCTCAGAAATTTTCTCCCCAACCCTGGTCGCAGAGGTTTTCGTCTGTTGTCTTTCTTCTCTCCTCAAACTAAACTGAGCTGTGGACAAAAATGTCTTTCACGCATGATACACATTCTATGAAAATGCCACCTAAATGAATCATAAAATTTTCGCAATTATAGAGTCAGCTATCAACTCTTTGATAAAACTCGTGTTGATGTTTTCCTTTACCAGGTAGCGATTAAAATTGTTTGCAAGAAGAAGGCACCTCCGGATTACCTATCAAAATTCATGCCGCGAGAGATTGACTCTCTTAACGCTACGTGTCGACATCACAACGTGGTAAGTTTGCCTTAGAAAATACTGGACAATAGGACATTTGCATGATGATGTCATTTTACTACAAAGACCAGAATGCTTTGTAAAAATGCTTTCTTATGCAAATTTTTCTACTTTTCTGGGAATAACGAGACAATTAATACAATTTGCCTAAGAATAGAAGCTACTCAATGCATTCTGGCCTTGGTAGTAAAATGACGCCATTATGCAAATGGTCTAATGGTTTTCATTTTTTTCCAAGCACTATTTAATTAAACCAGCCAGGAGTGTCTAAATTTACATATAGTAATGTTGATACCACCGAGTTTTGTGTCTCACCGGTTTTAACGCCTACACGAAGGTAATGACGATGACGACACGAAAGTGTTTTGCGACGCTTGTGCAGTTCCATTGGTGCCCTGAAAATCTTTTTAGAATTACGTTTCAACTCATTCTTTCTTTTTTTATATATATATATATTTAGATTCAACTGTACGAAACGTTTCGAACAGAAAAGAAGATATATCTAGTAATGGAATTTGCCTTCAGAGGAGACTTATTGGATTATATCAACTCGCGCTCGAGGAGAGGGATAGGAATTGGGGAAGCCCTGGCTAAAACCTTGTTTCGACAGCTGGCGGAAGGAGTGGCACATTGTCACCGCAGAAATGTCGTGCATAGGTCAGTTGAACTGAATTTACTCTGACCATGAGCGGTCGTGTTTCTGAGTCGAAATAAAAGAAAGTATTCACAAAGCATAGGAACCCACTATCTGAAGCCTCCATCTTCCACATTCATTCTCCGAGTTACCTCCCACGGCGGTTTTCGCGGGTGTTTTTATAATAGCCAATCGTAAGAAAGCTATGGCCGTTCATTGTTTACGTCACATGCAGCCACAGGACGGTTAGGTGCATTTCAATAATTGAGCGAAATAAATAGCAAATCCAAGAGCCCCCACAGATATCACAGTTCTAAAAATAAAAAGATACCGAGAGTGTTGACTCAAAGGTATAATACGTGTATGGAGACTGCAGGTAATGGACTCCTGCATACGAATTGAGTTCAGTTCCCAGAGGATTAATTTGGAAAACCAACATGGCCGCCATGATGTCATGGGCATTCGCTCTGTGGTCCTTTCCTACATAACTAATGTTAATATTCCCAACCAATAAGAAATATAACCAAAAGGAACCTTCACTTGTTCGCGCGCACTCTCTCACGCATTTTAATTTGATCAAAGTTACTAGCTCGGGGACAGTTCATCTGTCCCCGAGAAGAGGACAATTAACAAGGAAGGACAATTAACCATCAGTTTGCTTGATCACAGTCCGAGTCAGTTGTGTATTTATTAACTTGTAGGGATCTAAAATGCGAGAATATCCTGCTCGACTCAGACAACATCGTAAAAGTATCAGGTATGTTATAAAGCCGATGAACGAAATATTTGGAGTCGACAAAAGATTTGGTCTAAAAATTTGGATACCGGGGCCCCTCGAACAGCGCGCGAAGTCGCTCGCTATGGACCACCTTAAAGAATTTTTAAATGACAGTTTTATCTACCTTTGCACAGATTTTGGATTTGCAACCCGCTGCTCCACAAACAAATGCAAACTGCTCTCCACGTTTTGTGGATCCTACGCTTACGCTGCCCCCGAAATACTGATGGCACAGCAATATGACGGAAAGTGTGCCGACGTATGGAGCATGTAAGACATGATTTTACATCTGTAATTACGCAAACCCCGAATAGACCAATTTACAGTTCTGTGCCCACTTACCAGGCCTTTGAATAAAAGCGAGGCTGGAGTTGACCTTGTTTTGATACAAACCTCACTGCTTTTTCTTATGTAAATAGGACTAGTTAGCATAAGAACGGCATGATTTACATAATCAAAGAAGTGAGGTTTGTATCAAAACAAGGTCAACTCCAGCCTCGCTTTTATTCAAAGGCCTGGTAACTGAGCATAGAACTGTAAAATGGTCTATTCTTTAACTTTTAATTTTCATCAGAGTTAAGGTCTTTTCGCTCATTGACTACTACAGTAAACGTAACGGACGAGAACGTCACAAAAACGAAAGTTTGGGTGAAAAGAAAAATGATCTTTTCAAGTGCCGCCATTTTCTGGTACTGACATTTTGGTCGTTACCTTGAAAATAAACAACATATTTGTTGGCCGGAATGTTTCAAAATTACATGTTCTATGTATACAGTTGTTGGGACGACACTCTTCTTTTTTATTTCTTAATAAGACACTGGGCGTGTCATGGATATAGTGTTTTTAAGGACACCAGCGAGAAAAAGCTGACGCCGAAATGTTCGTGCTTTTGAATGGTTCAAGATAGTTTAGTCTGCTTCAATCTTTGCAAAACGAGCAGTTTGTGGGGTGAGGAATTCTCGTTTCTTATTCACAACATCTCTGCTTTTCATTTTTCACAGGGGCGTTATTCTCTATGCGATGGTTTGCGGCAAGTTACCTTTCAACGACAGTAGCCTTAATTCGCTCATTTTGCAAACGAAAGGAAAGTTAGCATTTCCCTCGCGAAAAGTGTGTTCTCAAGGTAAAGCACGCATAAAGCGGAAGGGACAAGGAGCGCTTTTCTTTTGAATGGAAAAACCGGTCGTTCCGGTGGAACAACAAATGGAACAGTCCTTCCCACAGCATTTTTTTTCTTTCGGAAAAAGACCGCTGTCTTAAGACGTATTCGTCTCTTCTCCTTTTTACCGAAATGACCGGAATATCAGCGTACCATTTGATTCAATACACTAGAAACATGCTCTGTTGAAGAAACATAGTACTGTTCCATTTGGCAAGTGTTGCCAGTTTTTCTGTCAAATGGTTCATACTCGTTCTGTTCCATTTTATGTGTGGAATAATTGTGCTGTTTCGTTTGGCGGAAAATTCCCACCAGATTCGAATTTAAGATATATATATATATACACATATATGCCATTTTACGGACAAATCAATTATATTTAATTCGGTCGGAAACTCAAAGTAGAGCAGAGCAGTATTATGCAAATTGTTCGACACATTAATTGAAAGCGTGCAACACGCCCGTGCAGCACGGACAAGTGTCAACGCACGCGTTAGCTCACACGCCCAAATATTACACTGAAGCTACTTTCAACCGAGCGTGAAGGAAAAGCAGGCACCTGGCCGAGGAAACAGGCTTTGTTCTAGCTTCGAGGGAGGAACAAGTGGAAAAGTCCCAAAAGCACAAACAACAACAACAACAACAACAACAACAACAAGAACAAAACAAAACAAGCCTCAAAGCAACAACACAAACCCTGAAGAAATTTTCTTGGGTAGACGTGCTCATATAATTTACATATACACTAGTCTAGCCAGTTTGAAGCGGGCCAAATGGCTAAATACGCGCAGTGCCGATCGAGGTTTGCATACTAGTGTCGTTCATGGAATGATGCCCACTGTATCGCACCACCATTACAAAGGGTCACTGGTGTAGCAACGGATTAAAGAATCACTACAATGTCAATGCAGTTTCCGGGCCAAGCTGACATCGTTCTGACATGTTCTTTTTTTTTCTTTAAGAGTGTCAGCACATGATTCGCAGTATTCTTACCTGGGATCCCCGAACGAGACCCACCATAGCTCAGATTTTCGACCACGTATGGTTATCTGGAGAAGAGAGCAAAGTAAGGTTACCTAGCACTCAGCAAAGTCGGCAATCGGAAATGACTTTTCTCCATTACTGGCAATCCCCATTATTTGAGGCTTCTCCCTAGACAAAATGGTCTTACAAGTAACGAAGACAAAGTAATAGCACTGGTCACCTCTGCTGAACCAAATGCCGATCCTAAATTATTAAGAAGCGTACAGTCTAAATATGCTGTATCTTATTCACGAGAAGGGCAAATCTATGATCATGATTGGTTATTAGAATTACCTTTCAACTGATATTCTATCCTCGGAATTTGAGTTAAATCAACGCGTTCTACAGTTGAAGTGTTTCGCTACAGAAACGAAATTACGCTAAACCTTATTTACCAATCACTTCGTTGTATTACGGTTTATCGGAGAACCGTTCCCTGAGAAAACAACAACAGCAAGTGGCTGCAATTAATGATAAAGATCCTCACCATGCAAGGAATAGGAGCATTACGTCTTATTATTGAAATAAAAGGCTTCACAAATCGTAATTATCTCCGCCGCAGTGGGCCGGCTCCGTCGCAGGCCCTTCGCATTTCAACGAGCGAGAAGTGTGAGGGCAGCGTAGAAAGCCGAAGAAGTGAACCACGGTCTCTCGTTCTTTCGCCTTCCCTTCTTCTTTTGCGCTTTGGTTGGAGAGAGATTTGGCTGCGAGGCAGCAAGATCACCATATTTGCATGTGTAAGTGACATGCTTAGTGTCTTTCTTTTTCAACAGGCTACTTCCGTCAACGCCCGATTTAAAACTGATGGGCAGCGCATCAACCCTTTGGTCATTCAAAGGGAAATTGAGCAAGCACTTGAGGAAAAGAGGTTTGCCTTGCCTGTGTCGTCTCCTGTTCCCGTGAGAACAGCTGAGCGACACAGTGCCGCAAGGACACCAGGTAAATGCGTGAAGAAAATCACCATCCACAAAATTATTAAAGTAACAAAATAGGAGTTCTTACCGTTTGTGGGGAAATTGCGGCTATTGACCGTTGGGTAATGGTAAGCGATGTTCCAAACATACAGACCAACGGGATGACATTGCACTTTCCACTGAAATATTCCACTGAAACCACCGAAGGCCTCAAACGAGGTCTGCAAACGGAAGACGGGGTGGGAACATTGGCTTTAAGTTCGTTCAGGGTCAATGAAAGTTTCTGTATTTTCAGTTCCCAAACTTGGATGGTCTTCCTCGGGGAACACACCGGAACCCCACACCACCGCCAAGCGCCTTCACAAAAGGGACTACAGACTTCCATCCAAGTCGCCTGCATTAGAGGACATGAAAATCGAAACCCCCGGGGAGAACACCCCAAATGTGGAGCCACCTCGAGGAACAACTCCATGCCCCCGGTGTTTCACACCGACCTCTCAACCCAAGACGCCGAAAAAAAAAGAGCTACCCATTAAAGTGGCGGAAATACTCACCAAGACTGGATACCAATGCAAGCCCACTAATTTGAGTCGAGAAACTTACGCGGTTATGAAAAAAGCACTCGAAGGGACGCAACGGACCGGCCAGACTCGGAGCGGTACCCGGGAAAGCACGCAGAAGGTCTGGAAGTACGTCACGAATCTGTCGTCCAGTGGCAGGGCAAGTGTGACACCGGCAGGTAAGAGGAACTAATGTTCCGTTCACACCAGAGTTAACATAGGTATATTAAAAAAGCTTGGGACCCGCGTTCACACCAGGTTGGATAACCTTGCTCGCTCGTTCATACCAGAATAAAGCAAAGTAAAATTGTACGAGGTTAAATAGAGCAACATTTGTAAGGTCACGCGGCTCTGAGTGCTGAGAGATCAAAGGTCCAAAAAGAAGACATTTAAAGTATTTAAACGTTGACGGCCTTCCCCTTGACCAGTAAGATCGTCTGACATTTGACTGGGTCAAGTGTATGGCGGGGGGGGGGTGAAAGAGTTAAAGAAGCAAGACACTAGGAAATGTAGTTATCTGTGGTAACCGTGTACTAGATAGAGGACATATATGGCTTGTATCTCTCTCTTTAAACTGCAGGGTGGCAAATTGTACCCACAAGCGGTCCGTTTAAAGTCCCTGGTACACATCTGTAAGGGGTATTTCAATATATACCGCATAGAAAATGTGCCATACAAATGCCTTAAGATTACTTTTGCTGGCTTTCATTTTGCAGGTCCTGATGTTGCGATTACACCACCAACCAAGACAAAGAACAAGTCTCCTGAGACCGCTAACCTACCGTCGGTACCTTTGCGGTTGAACGCTGTCACGCCCACCCCTCCCACAGCAGAAAAGCCAGCTAAGGCCACTGTACCCTGTCGACATCTGAACCTCTTTTCCACAGTTCGAAATCCACAACTAGGAAGTAAGCAAACTAAGCCCATTAGGACTGCTCAAACACATACCACCGCTGGTCAAGACAGTGCTGCAAAGAGTTTGGCTGATCCGGCATCGCAGGCGTCTAATACTTGCAAACCTTATCTGATGAGTCTTGCCATCCACAACAGCGAGAAAACAGCAGCGCTCAGGCTTTCCACTATAATGGAAAATTCGAAAAGGTACCCCTTAGGGACGAAACAGGAAAGCAGTCAATATGAATCAGCATTCAGCCAATCTAGTGGCTCCCTTAGGAAGCCCAACTTGAGAAGGGGGCTTCGGAAAGGTAATACAGCGGCCGAAAACAGAGAGAGAAAGCAAGTTAGATTTGAATGCAGATCACGACGGCAAAATTAGAGCGAGAGCATTTAGCTTACGCCGTCGAGCGTTTTCCGTGGTCAACGCATGAAAAGTTAGATTCGTTTCTGTTCAATCAGCTGATTGAAGTTTGGTAGTACGTGCAATGTCCCAGTGTGAAACAAGCTTAGGAATTCAATAGGTAGAAATTTATTTTTTCGCTGCTCTTAGTAAGAATTCTACTGAGATTGGTTCAATAAAATATTCCGTGTTTTCTTTGCTTTGTCAACTTTTTTTTTAAACACCAAAGCAGCATGGTTGATATTTTTCTCTAGAAGCCAAGTCACATGAATGGCAGCGTCCCTCGACAGCCACAGCGGGTGCCGTAGTCACCAATCTCACACCCAAATGCCTCTCTTGTCACGCAAATCGACGCGCATGCGCAAAGGAAGATGGGGCGTACCTCTTACTCTTCTCCACTGCGTTTTACGAGAAAGAACGCCTGGGGTCTGGGTACTGCAAGCATCGTATGTCAGCTGGCACTCCTTAAAATATCTTCGGTGATGGTGTACCCTGAAAGAATGATGATGAATTTGGGGTTAGTGTGGTTTTTTGAACCAGCAGTGGTTCAGGAAACAATAGACTCAAATAAACGTACAACAGAAGCAATGGACCATAATCCTAAACACAGTAGAGATGCCTCCTGTACCGATTGAATGAAGGCTGTGAAGAGCTGCTTGTTTTTGGTCCAGGATGAATAAGAGAAGATGCATTATTACGCGGGCTGAAAGAGTTTGGCTTCCCTTCTCATCCTTTATTTAAAGTGACAAGAATTAACGATTGAAATTTGAGTTGGAATTTTATCTAGCGTATGTATCGTCTCTTATCCAGAAGGTATATTTCTGAGCAAAAGAACCAACCCCGGGGATTCGTACTCACATCAGTAGCGTAGGAATTTTTTTTTCCCACTGAAACATACTCGATATAAGAACGATACTCTCGGAACGTTATGTACCTTCCTTCGCCGAAAAATGGCCTTTGGGGTTTCTGTCGGCCCGAGATTAGGCTGGAGGTAGCCTGTTTTTCCGTGCTCAATATTTTCTCACGATCAGCCGATGAGTCGTTTGGAAGGATACGACCTTAAAATCGGAAATCTGACGTGATCCGCTTGGCCGGTCAACGCAGAGAGAAAAACATTACAAACACTATTCAATGTCAAAATACTCCTTTATTACTCTTCCTCTGTTGATAAAACTAAGTTCTTCATGGCCATAAATCTTTCAACGACATTTAAACTTTCTTAACGTAGATTATTTTCATTTACGTGCATTGTTTTTGAAACGATACATGCATTTAAATAAAGTTTGCAATTTTACAACTCGTAGTTCTATGGTGCAAGAAAAGATTTACACCTCAGTTTTAAAGATAATCTCAGCAAAATATAATGATTGCTCGTAGTTTGAGCAGAATACACCTAAAACTACCAGACGTTTTCACAACAAACGGAAAAGAAAGTGCTCCTCGCGCGGCCCAAGGGGACATGAGAGGGGCGAAAAGTTTGGGACTCTTTGCCCAAACCTTTCTTGACCCAGCCCTTGCACATGCCTGAGTATACGAGGCGCCGATTTAACTCTCTTCCAGTCCGAAGTAATTTGTTTCATTTTCTTTTTTCGTGATACAAATTACTTCACTCGCATCGCTTGGCTTGACACAAAACCAAACAAAATATTTACCCTATTTATAAATTAACAGTGGAGGCTTTGTTAAAGGAGCTATGTCACGGTTAAATGGGTTTGAAAAGTTTAGCTAAACTTTTCAATTTTGTTGTTTGTAATCCGTGTCAATCTTCTCCATCCTTAACCATCCTTGTTCCTTTCTGGTTTATTATTATCTCTTTGGTGTTTTTCCACATTTGTAAAGCATTATTTTCAGGTTTCCTTCAATTTAAAGGTAAATTTGTCGATGATCAAAATACCTCAAAATATCGTGACAGAGCCCCTTTAAGAAAACAAAACAAAAACAAAAACAAAAAACAGTTGCTTTGGTTCCGACACAGGATATCATAGCCTTGGTTTTGATAAATAGCACACAACTTCAACACAACAGCCTTCAATCGAGTGTAGGAAAAGCAACCCTAGAGTAACTACATCGGCTAATCACAACTTGAAAACCAGACGAACCAATCAGAGCAAAAGCATTAAGAAGCAATCAGAGCACGAAGTCGGTGCCTACTGCCGCCAAGTGCGGAAAACTCCAAGATTTGCATTGGTCACTACTTTTGAAGTGACATTAAAATTTTAATCCAATTTAATAATTCTTTCCCATCACAAGCTAACCATCTCATCAACCTGAGATACTCAATGTAATGAGTTCTGAATGTTCGAGTCTATGCATATAGAACATCCTCTTATTCAAGAGCTGCTAGTGGTATTTATTTACATAAGTACAGTTTATCCTGCTGTGATGAAAAAGATCACGATGATAACGCATCCGACATTTTAATGGAATATACCGGAGGTGTCCCCGTTTACTTAGGCCGCATCCTGTGGGACTATTCTGTTGATTCCTACTCGGGTTTAGGATTAACAGAACAACTGGAGAAGGTTTTCCAAAGAACGCGTTTACTGAAAACGGAATGGTTGTTGTTATGTGACCTGAGAACTAACGCTCAGAATATAGTCTGGACACGACTAAGACTGGCATTTCTTTTCAGCGGCCGCGCACGATTTTCGCGCCAAAATCTTCCCAAAACAACGCGTATTCCGTGCAATCGAAGTAAACCGTATTCTGTTTATTCCGTTGATTCTGCTATCGGGAGCGGAATAAACAGAATGCATCATTTCGAAAATCGTCGGAATTAGTCCGAAAAGAACAGGTCAACCGAACATTCCGTGTATTCTTATTCCGGAATAGCCCCAAAAGAATGCACCCTAAGCCTCATATCCAGACCCTCTCTCGGATCTTCTCACATTCTCCCCAAACCAGTGTGGAGACTGTGTGACAAGTCCAAAACGGGATCTATTGAGAGTTACCGTTCACGCATTGGCGGAAAAGAGACAATGATACTTACACTAAGTTACCAAGAAATTAATGTCATCATATCCATACTCGAGATGGTTAAGTTATTGAAATTCAAATACCATTTATGTTATTGTAATGGTACAGATAATGTGGGCTTTCCTTGACAATGACTCAGTACTTGACGACCAATCAAAACCACGAAAATTTAACACCAGAATGTTTCAGTTATAAAATTTATAAATGGACGAATGGTGAGATTTTCAACGACAAGTCGAAGAGACGAGCAAGATTTGTATGGGTCGAACTCATAAAGGCCTGCTAGCAAACTATCTTAGGGAGTGGGAGGTATGGAGGGGAAGACGGGCCCGCCTCGTCTTCTTCCTACCCACACCCCTAAGAATACTCGCTCACAAGAAAATTCACAGAGGAACTTGTGCTAAGTCCTCAGGCACTAAGTGCGCCGCAATTCTCCTGGCCAGATTCCGAGTTCTACTGATGCTCATGGAAACAAAGTTGTGAAAGATCCCGTCCGAATCTCGCGCACCCTACCAACTTGAGTTCAGTCTCCAATCATTTTAAGATGACTGAGCGGGAGCTGAAACAGCTAGGGGAATGAGAACTGGTATCGTCTAACAACACTGACGAGCACCTCTCTTGCACATCGCAGTTGTTATCACAAATGCTGGCTTTGCCGTCTGTTGTTGCCGTTTGCCCAGTTCCATCGTGTGGGTCGACTAAAAGTCGTCACCCTTCTTCTCCTTGCGATGTCATCTTGTTCCTTGGCCGCTGATTTCATTTGCCTTTGAACTTGGTCGTCTATCAAGGAAGCCACGTCAAACTGACAAGAAAAAAAATAGTTACTTTAGATGATATGCCCAAAAATCTTAACCAGCCTCCTTCAAAGTAGGATTTCAAACGCTTAGTGTTAGAGATTTGCGTATTACCGTTAAAAAGCGATCTGAATTCAGTTCAAAGCATGTATTGTACGAGTGTTGACGCCTGACTTGGCCAAAATGATTCAAAAGTTGGGAAGCATGGAACAGTAACAGTTTTCCATTTCAATCGTTTTATCGAAACTGTTTCAAAATTCATCTGTTACTCCTTGAAGGTTACAGAACCTTACAGTCATCACTTGCAAATATTGCTGAACCATTTGTTGTTGCTACAAAATCAAAATGTTGGTTTTCCCTGGAAAATTTTGGGCCATGCATCCTTGCCGGTGAAATATTGTTGGCAGACAAACGTCCATATGACGTGGGGAAGGATGTTACAAGCGAAGTGATGAGGTCGTTAGATAGCCTTACCTGCCAGTCGTCGAGTTGCTTCGAGAGAAAGAGCTTTTGTTGAATTGCTTCTTTAAGTTGTTGATCTAGCTCCTCCCTGTCTTCTTTAGTCTTGAGTAATTCTTTCTCTATCCTTTTTTCTCTGTCAAAGAAAACACGTGTACTTAATTTTTGGAGATGAACTATCTATATGTGAATTAACTACCATGTTAAGGTCAGATCACGCTTCGATGAAGAGGCCAAAAAACACATGGCTTGATGAAGGAGTCTTTTTTTCACAGCCTGCCGAGGCAGAGCATGCAGGCCATCAGGGCGACTCAAGGCCCATAAAACTGCTTCCGGCGCGCAAAATTGTTCTACAATAAGAAGCAGTCATTTGCAAGACAATCCTGTTTCTGTTAGCAATGGTATACAACTCAACATTTTCATAATAAAGCACTATCTAATTACGTGATTTTCTTTACCTCTCTAAAGCCTCTTTCCTTTCCTGTATAGCTTCGTTGTACATAATATCGATAGCCAACTGCGACTCACATTCGCCTTTGGCTAAAAGGTTTCTTTCTTCTTTAACAAGTTTTATCTCCCCTTCTTTTTTGCGGAGTTTTTCTTTCAGACTAGTAACTTCCTCGTCCTTCGTTCTCGCCTCGGAGTTGACTTCTTTAAGTTCATGTTCTATATCGTCCATTCTTTCATGGGCCTTGCATAATTGTTGTTTCAGAGTCTGCGAATAAAGATCAAAACAATGAGAAATTAAAATAGCTCCTCCACTTAAAAAAAAAAGAACAGATATTTATATCCTTGTCCAGCCAGAAATTTGGCGAAGATGTCCGTTTAAAAAGCCGCGGGAAGTTTGGGGGTGGGGGGAGGGGGATAGAAAGTGCTTTTGATTGTAGTTATTGTCTAACTTCGAAAAAAGGGGCAAAAAAACCCAACGTGTAGTCGTAAAAATGACCAAGCGTGATGAAAAAAAATCATTACAATAATTATCTCAAAATTATTGCCTAACCCCACCATACAATTACCCTATGACAAAGAAGGAGTTCAGTTATAGACACCTCGAACCTAGGCACTCTCTCTTTTCCTCCATTGCCACCCAAATAGAGACCCTTTTCCAGCTAGTCGAACGACCACACAAATTTTGGGTGGGCCGGTTTACGAAACCAGTTTGAGAAAAGGTTTTCTTTGAGAAGGAGGGGCGATACAAAGTTGAAATTGTAGTACTGCGAGGTTGAATTATGGAGTCTTTCTGGCGGGTTGCTGGTGAAACGAGCAAACACTATTGTAATCCGGCAGCTCAGAAGGGAAATTAGAACTATATCCCACAACCGTTACACTCTGAAATACTCGGTACTGTGACAGCTCCGCAATTACTCACCGTCGTTCTGGTGCTGTTGTCACTAACCATCTCTTCCAAAACATCTCTGAAACTCTTAACAAAAGTTGTCAGGCATCCCGGTTTAAAATCGGAAGTGGGCTTTAACTCTTCCACTTCAATCGTGTGCAAGCTCTCGTGCGAACCTCGGAGTTCTTCGTACAGCGCTCGCAATTCTTCGTGAGCTTCCTTGACCTCCTTTTTCAGCTATAAAAAAAGATGGAAAAATCACTGAATTTGTAGAACTGTTACAATATCCAAACTAAAGCCGAATGAGATTTAATCGCTCTCCTTATTCCAGCGCTTGGGGCCCTTTGACTTTCTTTGCGTTCTGATTGGCTGGTAAAACCAAGTCGTGAATCACTTCGCTTTGTAGTTGGCTAAAGACGTATTTCCTTCACAACTTTGTAATAATTAGTTTGGTTTTTGGTTCTACCACACTCCATTGAAAACCGCTCTAACTTTGATCAGTGTATTACCAGAGCGTTAGCTTTCTCCTCTTCCTCAAGTTGTGCATAAAAGTCTCTGTTTCTCGCCACAAGTCCAACCTCGCCGTCTAGCTCATCATCGTCGTATTCCAGATCACTGTCATCAGAATCTTCGTCGCTTAGGCTGCTGTAAGGTCTCTGCCGTTTGTTTGAATTCTGCAGACCCAGACCTAACCCCAGGCCTAACCCCAGGCCTAGCGAGGACGAAGCTTGTAACGGTTTTGGAGAACCATGGAGACTGGCAACTGTACCAATCTGCAAGCAAAGGTGTTAAGGTTGAAGCTCTATAAAAACCGAGCTGCTTTTATTTCAGTTTCAATTGCTCAAATGCGCACAAAAACAGATGCGTTGGCAAGTCGTTCACTGGTTGATAAAGACTCAAGACTCAATTTTTTTCCAGCCGCTCAAGTTGCCAACGATCCCTTGTAACGCAATCCTGTATTTTTCACAACGGTCATGTTACAAAACTATTTTGTGCATTCAAATTTCAAATATTTCAGTTATTAATAGAATCTTGGGGGGTACGCTTGACCTGGTTTGACTGTGATGAAATACGCATGACTATAAATAGCCTTCGTGGCTGTCATTATAGCTATCACCCGCTTTGAGCTTTTATCACTACACATGCCGTCTTGGTTATTGGTTTTTGTTTTCCCCCGTAGACTCTGTATCAGGATGAAGCTTTTACGCTTTCTCGGCAATTGAAAAAACCGTCCAGGGGCAATGTAATGACAGCCCTATAAATTTAAACCAACTAAATCCATGCATGACCTTTCTCAGAAAATTGTTAAAATAAGACGTGCAAAATATAGCAACAAGACAGCAAGCCAATCGTAAAAGTATTAACATATCAAAGAGGGTTCAGCTAACCAATTTGGACGGGCCCGCGTCTAATTTCTTGCACTCATCGCCATCATCCACTCCTGTTACAGAAAGGTCAGAAATTTCAGAAAACAGTGACGTTCTCGACAGCTGGTCCATTGATGCCTATTGATGTGAGAGAAAATCATAAATAGAGGGAATTAAAACAGCGTGAATGTTAGTACAAGTCACAATGAAGACATCTACTGAAAGAAGGCGACAACGCTGCGGCGGCCAGGGGCCAGAATCACCCTAGTGATTTCACCCAGCCCTTTCCAAAGAAGCTGTCGTTTCTTTCGGTCTTTTTTTCCTTATTTTTCTTTACGCCCTGTTGCCATCGCATGCCCTCCAGGCTACTAATGGAATTTACCCCTTGGGATGTTCTCCCTCGCCCCAGTTTTCTAGGAGTCAAAAGTAAGATGGCCGCCTGGGGTCACTCTTTCATTTGTGTGAAGCCCAGAATATGAATGTTTTGGTTATTCAGCACTAAGCAGCGGTAAAATCAGCTAATCGTCTTGTGGTAAGTAGTGTATACATGTATATTACCTGCATCTTAATTTCATCAATCTGATCCTGGAGAAAAGCGTTGAGATCTTTAGATTCATTGAGCTCTTCTTCACAATGAGCAAGCTGGCAAAGGGAAAAAAAGAGGACTCATAAGAACTCTCCCTATTACTCCAAAAAAGTAAGCTTACGTCTTCAAACGATCCATAGGATACGTCCATTTTGGTACTATTTTCTGCTAAAAGGTATTTTGTAAGTTAAAGTAGTCAGTGTACTTCATGTCAAATCAAGACCCCACCGTCTGGGCCATAGCGATGCGGAAGTCAGTATTTTCTGAAAATTCATTTTTATTCAAGGTATGCCACACTGGTAACTTTTGCAAAGGATCTCAAAATAGTAAAAGATGAGTGTAGTCCTGAGGAGTGTTGTTGATGGCATTGACTGACTCTGAAGATGACTTCTGCTCAGGTTGTCAAAACACCATTCAATGTCATCTGCAGCGGTCATCAGGACTATGCTCACCGGGGTGATCTGATGTAATCAAGTTGTGATATTATACCTGGGCTCAAACCAATTACAATTTTCTAAAGGAATATTCAGGGTTGTCAAAAAGTGCTGGCAAACGGCGATATCACTGGGTACTTTCATAGGTTTGCCGGCCACAATTCACGGGGAAAAAAATGCAGAGAACACAGGGGGTCTTTCTTAAATTATCTGTCTACTTCAAATCTTCTTGACAACCCTGAATATTACCACAAGTTAAATTATCAATGGTGACAAGACCCTTCCATACCTGGCCCTTGCTTGAGGTCAGTTTTTTCTCCAGTGACTGATTTTTTGCTGAAAGCTCTTCTACTTCTTTTGAAAGGGATTCCTTGGTTGCTTCAAGGCCAGAGACTGTCTGAGTGAGACTCGTTTTCTCTTCTTCTAACCTGGTGAGCTGATAACAAAAATATTGTGATTAAAACCAAGGTCTTTCCAAAAGTGCTGTAGTTGGCTGAATAATTTGCACAAAAGAGATGATAGTAACGTATGACTTAACTTATTTGATAATAAATAAATAAGTCAATGAGACAACTGTCATTGAGTACATAAATGTTGTAGTTTGAAATGAAACTCCGGTTAAAATGACACCACCATAGTTTGATTCTCGAGTTCTTTTGCCTCCTTACAATTTAAAATTGTTCATGTTACTTTATGAATAATTAGCTTTGGGAGACAAAGCAAATTTAGGGTAAAACTAGGCTGAAATTATTTTTGCCTGAAATCCATTTTGAACTACAACATAATTAAAGAAAATAAAGAAGGAATGAGTAGTGGTACTGATTGCAGATCACATTTGAATTTGGAAATGTTTGCTTTTAAGGGGGGGAGAACCAGAGATCTGGCCCCAGTTGTCCGAAGGGTCGATTAAAAGGCACCATCCACTAGATTACTCAATTATTTTGTCTGCTGCTTATCTGCTGGATATTAGCTTATCAGGTGAATAGTGTTACCCACTACTGAATGGTCCAGAGGAAAGCTGCGGTCTAGAGGAAAACTTTGCAAAGTAGATGAACAGGGAACCAGAAACAAACTCAAGCAACAACAACAATAAATATTATAATGCAGAGTTACAACATCAAACTCTGGATACATTTGTGGGAGGCAGGTGATCTCACCAATAATTGCCACTTGGGCAACTCTGCTCTTTTGACTTATACAGCTTTATTTGATTTGAAGATGAAGACCAGCAGTGAGAGAAGCACCTTTTCCTCAGAGACACATTTCCTTCTTTTGATACTATATTCTTCAACAAAAATTGCCCCCAATTGGCTTGCTAGATCAGTAACACTTGGATGAGCACGACAATGGTATTTCAGAGGTCACAAGTTTGAATCGTGCTGAAGCCTAATACTTTTTAGGGCTTTCTTTTTTAGGAGCGGACTTGACATCATCGCATTAGTAATTTCATCTCTCTTCATCAGTTCTACATCGTGATGTTCTTTAAGAATTTACGTTCCATCTAAAAGAAGTTGAATCATTGTAACTAACTGCTATTTACCTTTTCCCAGAGCTCATCAACTTCCATTTGTTGAAATTGGTTATCATCAATGCTAATTTTCCTACTGAGTTGCTTCTTGAGAATACTATGATCTCTTCTGAGTTGTTCATTCTCTGTCTTTACCTAAAATTGCAAGAACAATAATTTCTGTCAGCAAAATTGTTAATGTTGACAACTGTGAATCCAACATTTAAATTCACCATCATAACAAAATGCAGAGGGTATTACATGGTTAGCTATTTATGGATAAAACAAGAATTTGCCTTTGTACATTGAAACACACACATGTACTTCATACAGTTATGAAAGTCTCTTTGCTATTTTTACTTTTCTGGGATCAGATTCACGAAGCCCTGTTAAGCGAATGTCTTTGAAGTAAGTATTGTCTTATAACAAAGGCCCCTTGTTATGAGACATTACCTAGGAAATAGGGAATTTAAGATTGAAGACTAGGTTTAACGGCTACAGTTGGACAAATACGCAGGATCTGGGTTGAGCTTTTTTGCGCATGCGTAAAAGTTATGGGATGGCGTTGTGCTTACCATCGTATTTCACTATCAATGGTAAATTTTTCAGCTTTCCTTGTCGTAGTAAGAAATCTAGAATGTGTGACTTCAAACATGAGGAAAATTTAAATTTGTGGACTCGTACTCTTTGTAAAGAATTGGAAACTCTTCTTCAGTGATGATTCCATCAAAAAAGTGCAAACTAAGGCTTCACGAAACAACATTTTTCACATGAGTGATTCAACCATAGAAACTTGACTGTTAACAATCTTAGTCTCTTTTTTTTCGTGCCAAATAATGGTTCGTACCAGTACTCGACCCAATCCACCATAGACAAGAACCAGACCTCTCCTGCTCGTCCAACCATAGTCATTTAACCGTAGTGCTCAATCTTAAATTCCCTAATATCATACCTAGGTTTTGTGAATATGTCTCCTGGTCTACATTTTCATTTCTTTTATAGATTTGAGTTTAGTTAGTTTTTAATCAAAGTATCTCTGAAATCATGATGAACTCTAAGACGATACATGATTTCACCAATGCAACTGAAACGGGACCACATAGGGCTACTTATCAAACTTAGCCGAAAGGGAAAATTGGAAAACGTTCAAGAAATATAGTAAGTACTACTGACTGTTATAGCAACCACCCTGCTAGGCCACAGTCATGCATTCCTTTCAATCAGTACTCAAGACAACTTCTATTTATATTTAATTTTACTTGTGGGTAACCAAAATGTATACAGTCTTGAGACAGGAATAATCCAAAACCACAATATACTATAATTTTAGTGCTGCTGGGGATATTTTGCATGTATCTTTTGTTTATCTTGGTGATTTCTTAGTGTTAGCAATCACTGAATCTACTATGAAAATACTGCATTTCATAAACACTATTTTTGACAAGACACTTGATATTTAGAACTAATGTTGCCACTGATATAAGAACTAAAACATCAGTTGGAAAGGTTGGGTCTTAAGAAGCCACAGAGTATAAATAAATTGCCAATGGATGAATTATAAAACACTTAGAATGAAAACATTGTGCTAAAAGGTTATTTTTGACTTGATGAAATACCTCGCATTTAAAGATTTGGATGCTAAGTCATTTTGCCTTTTCAAAACTTTAGCAAAAGCAAAACTTTTTTTGCTGCAGAAATTATGTTCAATATTATTTGCATGTGTTACAATGTGGACTTGCTATGCCTTCAGGCACACATTAGTGCACTGTAGTTTGATGAATTACTTTGCTTGAAATCCCTCCTTCTTGTAATTAAGTGAACCAATTTGAATACATTATTGATGAAAAAATTATTCTATTCTAGCCTAGCCTCTTGCTGAATATTGGTAGAACATTACCAAATCATTCTACAAATGCCCACTTTTCCTGATGTTAAGAGTCTTGTCCAGTTCAGTTCTCATTCAGAAATAAAACCTTATATGCATAAAATTAAAATGATAGCTTAGGGCCTGTGTTTGGTGGAAGGCACAGGGGGGCACACCGCAGGAAAAGGAACTATCTGTGATTGTAACAGCATTGGAACACCTTCAGGAACATATGTATCTTCCTGTTCAAATAAAGACCTTGACTGTTTCAATTAGTACTGAAAGTGACAATACAAGAAAGAAAAGGAAAAATATTTGTTTTAGGTCAGTGACTTAAGGGTGCAATGTTGTAACATGGTGACAGAACAATCAGTACTGACATGTGAACATTAAAATTAAAAACATCTCCTGGGCTGCAGCACTTTGCTATATTTGGCTGTCCAATGATTAAAAATATTTTGAAACACTTAAGATTGTTTTTAGTGCCACAAATTAAATAACAAATTTAATGCAGCAATATTTTCCACCTAATGTTCTAATGTAGCCCCCATTCTTAAACATTTAAGGAAATTTTTGTGTAGTTAAGGGGTGTCAGTCTCACCATTATGAGGTCTAGACATTATACATTAGATGTCACTGCCATTTCATTCAGGATAATCATAGCCAGAATTAGCTAAGGATCTTTTTAAAAGAAATAGAATCTTGGCAGATTCACATGCATTTGCACTCTAAACACATTTTCTTCATTTGTTCTGATACAAAAAAAATTTAATTAACGAACAAAAAGAGAACATTTTCTCAATTTTCAAGGTGCATATACCAGTATATTTTTACCTGCCTGTATCCAATCTTGCAATAATCAGTTGATTTGTAATACTGGCCCCAGTTGTTCGAAGGGTGGGTAGCGCTATCCACTGGATAAATCACTATCCACTGGATAACTCAAGTGGTTTTGCTAGCTCTTATCTGCTGGATAATGATTTATCTGTTGGATAGCATTATCCACCTTTTGAACAACTGGGGCCTGATTTAAAATTTCTAAGAAAAGCATAGGGTGTGGTGACCTATCTAAAGCCACATCACACAAAACACTGAAAGCGAAAACATTTGTAGGCCACAAATTGTATAAACTGCAAACAAAATATACAATTTCAGAAACATTAATTTGCTCTTATCTCAAAGTTTTAGAGGGCACCATTCTTGCTGTTTAGTATGCATGCAACATTCAGCGTGGCATTTTATGTAAAAAAGTTCGAAAAATTAAATCAAAGAAAGTTTTCTGTACAGGTGAACCTGCACCTGTGATAAAAATGTTATGGACAAAGGGTGTAAGGAAATCAACTATTGATTGCAGTACTGTTTGTGATTTGATCTTAATCTATCCTGTTTTTCCCAAAAGAAAACAAATGCAGTACGCCACAGCAAATGGAACTATTTTGTAGTCAGTTATAATAGTCTTCGCAATGCCAACATAATACTCTGTACACACAATGCTGGTGAAACTTGTAGAAATTTAGGGTGTGTTGCTTTGGGTATAGTAACAATGAAAGCCAGAAGAGAAATATCTGTTTACTGGTGTGAAACATGCTTCACCTGGTGTGAAAGGTCTTTGAGCCTTTTTTGAAGCCTATTTTCAGCCTAACTTGTCTTTGCCATAGCTGTCACTAAAACTTAGAAGAATTGAATACAACATAGACAGTCTATTGTACTCAGTGCTGTTTATCCTTTGTTACAAGGAACTTCCTTTTGCATTGATTTGTTGATTTTGATTCCTTTGCTGTTTGAAGCAAAGTACAAAACAAAAGTACACAAGAGTGAACTACCGCACTTTTGAGCAAAAGGTTTACAACATGTGCTTTCATATTTGGGTATTTTTGTGTGTTATTTTTTAATCATTGGTGCAAAGCTCTGTGAAGCAGAAATGGCTTTCTTAACTACATCCTGTTTCTCATGTAAAATACCATGTGAATTTGCTGCATCATTTGGCAAAGTAATTAATCAGCATTTTGGTTTTCTCCAATGACATGAATAATGAAAAACTATGTTCAAGAGGCATAGTAATTTAATCTTTCCTCTAAATTGTTCTAAAACATGGTGCAGCATACGTGACTTCTTTATCACTTCCACACAATGACCCAAGCCTGATCCTGCTGGGATATTGTTCTTGTTTTTCTTCTTCTTTTTTTTTTCTTTTGTCTTCTTTTTCGGGGAGACGCTTCATTTCTGATTTGCAATCAAAAATTTACCTTACTATTGCACCCCTTACACATGGTTGCATTTTTCAAGATTTTAAACTTTGCCTCTAGAGGACGCCAGAATCCTTTGACGGTCAATATATTTTTAATTCTCTGGGTTGTATTGAGCCATGCATTAAACCCTGTTTTTGAACTCAATGCAATTCAGAAGTAAATAATTGTCCGCTCTACAGCTGGTTTGCCAAATCTCTCAGTCTTAAGCCGAACCACGCGGACCCCTAAGTATGTCCCGGCTCTAATTTTTGTTATTTAATTTTAAAGAAGCCCACCATGAAACATATTAAGGGTGGCGTGAGGGGAAGTGTTATATTTCGTAATATTGTAATATTGGCCTCAGGACAGTTCATTCAAAATCCAGAACAAACTTCTTATTCCACAAAGAGTATCGTCGTGAGATCATTTACTAAAACTTCACAAAAAGATCTTTTCTTGTGTAATAAACAGGCTAATAAAGTTGATGACAGCTCATCGGATACTCCACGAGAAAACGAACTGTATAAAAGGTAATCCCATCCGCTTATTTATAAGGCCCTTCAACGTCAGAAACGCACCATTATTCCTTGGGCACGCGCGCCATTGACGCAATGTACATAACCGACGTTGAAATCAACAACTATAATGATTTTTGTACCTTTCAGCACTTTTCTCGTTTATGGAAATTACGCCTACCTAAATTTTCAAGAGTTTTCGCATTGATTAAAGTGAAATTCTGGCGATTTCAGTTGTTCGACAACTTGCGCGAATGCCGAGAAATCACGTGTGGAAAGCCCTCTTGTATCGAGGACTAGTCAAGCGGAGGGAGAAAAAGGTTAAAATGGAAAAGGAAAAGGAAAGAAACAATGTAAAATTCACTACAAGAGAAGTGGGGAAAAGTATATGTGGTCACGAATAACCGCTTTTTGGCCGTGAATCAGCATAAATTTAAGGCTAAATGTCTTTGGCGATAATTGTGTCATTGAGTGTCGGGTGAATTCTATCTTCGAGTGCACTTCAAAGATTGTTGCGAGGTGCAAACTCGACATGGCCACTGTCCAATTTACGGTATTTATAAAATCGATCGCAATGCACATCGTGAACGACTGATTCGATCATGAAGCAATACCGTTTCCCGACGCACTATCTGGGTGGTCAATTCAGTTATTTTCCCTATTTAACGATTGCTGCTTGCTCATAACATTCGACGACACTGAATCGTCCTATACTTCCTTTCTCAGTTATCGAATTAGCGCTATGAAGGGCCAGCTAGATCAGGTTTCACGAAATAGTTTCCAAGACACTAATCCTACCAAAATAGTTACCGCTTATTTACACTTCAGATTTCCGGTGAAAAAACCTGCGACATTTCCTTGATGCTCGGCGGCCTTGTAGTTCAAAATGGGCTCAGTATAAAGAATTCGAGATTATGTGGCTAGATGCATTCTTGATTCAAAACAACGATAAATTTAGCCTCCCGCACTCCCATCTACGCCCTTGATATACAAACATGAATGATACTGAAAGCCTCTTACCTTGTGCAAGTCCGAGTGAAGTTGCTCGTTTTCCTCTGTCAGCCCGGCAAATGTTTCTCGTTTACTTTGGTTGTCTGTTTCTGAGTTCGACTGCAGTGTTTTCAATTCATTTCTCAGCGCTATCAAATCCGCTTGGAGTTCGTGAACTCGAGAGTCGTTCCCATCTTGCAGGCGTTCCACCTTTAATTTTAGCTCGTACTTGTCCTGCTCCAGTTCCTACGGAGAAAGAAACGTGAATTTGCGGTTCGAATTTTGCTGGTATTAAAATTGAAAGCCAACTGAGAGGTTCAAGAAATCTCGGCGACAACCCGCTCTGTTACAAAACAAATTCAGTGGCGCGTTAAGTGGCGAGATTGAAATAAAGAACTCCTAGTTTACCTCTACAACTTGGGAATACTCTTCTTGTAAAAGCTCAAACTTCTGGTTCAGTTCTTCATTTTTTTCTAGCAGAGCTTTACCCAGCTCTGCCGCTAAGAGAAGATCTTTTTCTTTCTGGGCTAACTGCCGATAGACGTCATCATCTCCTTCAAGTTCATCTCCATCATCCGCTGAAGCTTGCCCTTCTTCGTCGATTCCGTTGCAAAAATCCCGCTCGAAATCACAGCCGTCTCCCTCGAGATCTTGTTCACCGTGCAAATTCTGATCTCCAATGTCATAGTTGTTCATATCCAAACTATAGATGGCACGCGTTGGGAACTTCATTTGCTTAGCCTCCAATCGACCGCCATAATTTCCACGCATCAATAGGCAGTCGCACATGACCCAAAGGAAGAAAAGACGTAATGTTTTACGTAGAACAAAACGCCATTTGCATGAAACTTGCCATTGTTCGTAGTTGCCGAGCGATGTGCCCTCCAATTTCTACTTCTCCAAAATGCAAATTTGAGCGAATTTATAATTCGCGACGGCTTCTCACTGGTTGGACCAATCGCACGTTTTCCGCATAAGCAGCCAATCAAAAAAAAAGACGGAAAAATTCTCCCTTCGGCTATGACGGCAAAACTCAAGCACGCGTTATTACGTAAAATTGTTTATCACGGCAATCCAGTGGCCAGCGATTTTCGCAAACGCTGGGGAAAAAACGCGCTCGGAGTGCTAAATCCCAGCTGTCGAATTGTAAACAATAAAGAGAGACGTGCGCGATTTTAGGTCGTCATGAGGTTAGTTCGTGACTCGGTAATTGGTATCGAAAAATGCGATTTATTTAGAGAAGAGTTCCCCCCCAAAAAAAATTGTCATCCCTTCGGTAGCCTTTACCCTCGACGGTTAATCTTAAAAGGTCTCTCCTTAACTGAGGGGTTTTAAAGGATTCTCCTCGAATGAATAATGTAATTTGTTAATCTTAAGGCTCGAAAGCGAGTGGTGTTGATGGCTCGTTTTATGGGCAAATTTTAGGTCAAGGAAAGAAGTAGTAGAGAAACGAGCGATGAAATTGGCCGTAGCAATTTGACAGCTTATAAAAATTGAAAGAAAACTTCTGCTCTCAGGGGGATAAACGGGCATTTTTCCATGACTGAAATGGCACATTCGAAGTTTTATCATCTTTTGACGTAAACTGAAGTTAAACAAGGAATCTAATTTGCGAGGTGGCCTGTACTCCAGTCTATTACCACAAAATTGAGACAAAAACGATACAGGTTCACTGAACTAGTATACCTAAGTGTGCGCACCTGCTATTGGTATTTAATCGGCCGCTTGCCTCATTGCCGAGAAAAACGGCAGGTGATTTTCTCCTGGTAGACGCACAGGTGAGGAGTTTTATGAAAGGATGGTGTCGAAAAATAGCTCTGAAATCCGAGCTTTGTATTCGGCGTTTGCACATTTCATAAGGCCGGGTATATTGAAATAGAATAGTTGCGAACCGAGCGCAAGCCAGGAATAGTTTTCGAGTTAACAGTAATGATCAACAGTATTGGAGCTTAAGAAAACACAGAGATATCATGTGCATCAGCGGTACCGGAAGTCCATACGCTAGTTATAGACTCATGACAACACTGAACAGTTCCACAATTTAACTATTGCAAGTTCACACCTATTTCAATTGAGGGACGTAGTATATTGATATCTCTAGTTAAAATAACAGTTTCAGAATGTGAAGAAAACAGACTTGTTTTTCTCGCATCCGCAATTGCTGTAATTCTACGTACCTCCACTCGTTGAACCTGACGACCTTTAAATCTGCTATTACTGACTTTCATGCGTTAAGGTGCTTCAAAGCAACAACAAATCGTCAACTATGTGCTTCCTCGTTTATTTACGAGTTAGTTTTAGCTTTATTGGGGATTTCAAGCGGTGACCCGGAGGATATTGCTTCAGGGGGAAAAAAAGCCTCATCAAATCGGACAGTAACGTTCTTTTATGTCTCAAATTGTTTTGATTGTTTTGTTGTTTTCCACAAGCCTGTACTTTGTATAATTCAGTCGTTGCTAATAATTGGGATGTTGGGTGTAAAGCCACGTAAATGGCCGAATTAATGATAAATTTATCAATCAGCGTTTGGTTTGGTTTTCGCTGGGTATACTGACTAGCATCAGTGATAGATAAATTTATAATTTCAGTTAATTCTGTTGTTGTTTAGTATATATCATTTACAAATGTATCTTTTTAAAGATTCAGATTTCGTTTGCATGCTTTATATTGAGTGTAAGCTAGAGAAAGAATTATGAAGTGAATAAACATCAACATACACACACATAAAATGGAAAAATATCACTGATTATTAAATACAATTGAGCGGTGTTCAGAGACCAAAGTAGCTAATAGCTTTCGGGCTGTTCACTGCCGACTTTTTTTTTTTTTTAATTAAAGTTCAGATTCGCAGACGATTAATGCGAAAAAAAAAAAGA